>CAUYQG010081328.1:0-57908 GCA_963574415.1 Tarsius wallacei | reverse complement strand
TTTTGAGTTGTCATCGTAAGACACACACAGGGCTTCCACTGAGGATACAATGATGCAAAAGTGCCCAGAAGGGAATTGGTCTTGTGAGCAGACAGAGAATAAGCAGCCAATGAGCACTTAACTTAGGTGTCACTTGATTCAAGGTAAAATGAGAATAGTCATATATGCCTCAGCTGGGACATTGTAACTGTTTATGGAAATAACAGTATAAATGAAATCACTGGGAGACAACAGTGAAGACAGGGCCCTGTTGTCATAGAGCTTACATTGGAGATAGAAGGAGAAGGTGATAAGCAAGACAGAAGGTTTCAAATCTGGTAAAGCACGGCGGTGAGGCAGAGAATGACTGGAAAAGAGGACTGGATAAAAAAATGTGGTACATACACACAATGGAATATTACGCAGCCATAAAGAAGGACAAATTGGATGGATTTGGAGTCTATCATACTCAGTGATTTATCACAGCAACAAAGAACTGAGTTCCATATGTTCTCACTCGCAAGGTGACCTTGAACAATTATAATGCTATAAGAAAGCGATTGGCAGTAGTGGAAAATTGTCGGGGGGGGGGTGGGACTGGCAGTTGAGGGAAACTGCTAGGGGAGGGAGGGGCATACCTCATCAGCAAGGGTACCTGCATGATCAATGTTTGTATACCTAACCCTGAATTGTACCCCACATCTTTGTAATAAATAAATAAATTTTTTTTAAAAAGAGGCTACGCTAAATAGAGTAAAGGAAGACCAGGGCACCATTAAGTAGATCCCTGCTGGTTTGTCTGGTTTTGGGGAAATTAGATGAGTTCACCCCAAGCATTGTAGGCCATTCATGTGAGTTTGGATTTATCCTGAAGGCAATAGTAAACTTTTGAAGGGCTTTAGCATGGTAAATAGGTTTTTAAAAGATTGCTGGCTGCATTGTGAACAAAAATAATGTTTGTAGAGAAAAAAATGTGAGATGTAGCAGTTGGGGAACATTGAAATAACCCACCAGGTAGCTGCAGGGGAGAGTCATTGATTCACACAGCAAATTCATTGAGTGCTCACTCAGAACCAGCCACTTTTCAAGGACACGGAGTTATGCAGACACGATTGCCTAATTCATGGAGCTGAGATTCCAGTGAGTAGAGACAAAAAACAGCAACTAAATCAGTGAAATGGAAACAAGTACTCTATGAAAAATGTATCGGGGAAGGGTTCTACGGGATGCTATTCCGAGTAATGGTTGGTGATTTTAAATGTATGTTCATTAAAAAACATAAGTTGTAGAGATGTTCATAGATTCGTAGTACATTTTGAAGCAGACCTAATAGGACGTTTTCATAAATTTGACGCGGTAGGTGAGGAAAATAAATCAAGGAGGACTTTCACAATTTGACTGGAGCATCGGGGAACAAATAGCTGTAGTACCAGACAAGAGCAGCAAAGTTTTCATTCACCCAGCTCCGTGCTGGGTGAATGAACTCACCGCATGGTCATTGTGGTCACTTGCATTTTATGGTTTTTGGTTTGCTGAAGTGTCAGCATGGAGGGTCTCTGAAGAAGAATATTTTATTGGATTTTCCTCATAACGCATCTTGTCCTCAAGTTTTTAAAATAATTTTAGAAAAGTTTGAAGCAAGTAATTATTTAACATAAATTGGCTACACGACCCTCCTATAAGGTGTTTAAAACACCAAAAGCTGTAGCTTCTCAGATCAAAGAGCTTCCTCCAGGCCAAAATGTTTCTACTGAAACGGTCTCTTCGCATCCTGATAAAAAGCTTCTTTAATAGATTTCCGTGTTATTATATATTTGCGTATTCACTTTGATGGAAAGCAAGGATAGTAGCTAAATACATATTTCATACATTCTTTTGATTAAAAATGATAAAGGTAATATTAGTGTTTTTTTCTCGTCTCCAATTTATGAAGTAGAAATGGTTTTCCATGGAACAGTCAACTAAAGAAAGAAAACAAGACTGACTCAAGATCACATTATTGTTCCATTTATCCTTGTACCCCGTTTATGATAGAATATCTGGTGCTTGGTATGCAGCAAAAATAGATACATAGAAGCATACCCATAGCGTTTATGGATATAAAGACTTTTGAGATCAGCGATTCCAACACTCTAATTTTCTTTTTTTTAGAAAACAGGATTTACTGAGAGGACAGAAATGCTCCCACAGTGGGAGGGGAGCTGAGAGGGTTGTCCCACCCTAATTTTTAAGAGAGGTAAAAAATGATCTTTGGAAAGATGAAGGTCACATATTGAGAGCAAATCCAATTTAAGGTTAACGTTTTTTCACCCCATTTTAGTTTTCTCTTTATTTAATTGTCTATTTGGAAGGTCAAGATAAATGCCATTTATTTTATTTGTTGCCATAAATGACTCATAATAGTCAGAAGATCTGTAAGTATTCACTTCCTAAGGTAAAAACATAGTTTATTTCATAGTTTTCTTCCATGGCCATGCTCTCTGTTTAACCTTAATTAGACATTGAATTGACTTGGAAAAGGCCCAGTACTTAAAGAGCAATCTCTATCTTGTCTTAATTCATTTCTACACTTCTAGGTAGTTGACTGAGATATTTGCAAACCTTTTAGAATGAGCATTTATGTACTTTTCATAAACAGTTTCTTCTAGTTATCTGAGTAATACCTCTTTCAACCGCACTGTAAATCAATCATATTTGCATACAGTGTGGGGAAGGGGGACAGTGAAGATGAAAGATACAGATAAATTAGTAAATGTGAATTGTATTTACCTTTCAGTACACAGGACAAAGCTGGTGGGAATAGAGACTAATGAGGCAGTTTAGATGAACTGTAGTCTCAACTGAAAACAGTAATAATAAAAAAATCCATTTACTGTACACAGAATGCAAGTGTCCTACATGTTATGGAATTAGCTGAATGAAATGTCCAATATCTATGGTATTCCAAATCTCAGTGATAAAATTTGAGGGTTTTTTTTTTAAGCCATACGAGGCTACAAATAAATTGAGGGCAAAATTTGAAACATATTAGGCAGTAAATGCTTATTTAGTAAAGAAAAAATAATTATTATACGTGAAAATGAATGTTTAAATGAATGCGCAACTAAAGGAACATTGCTAAATGCCACTTGATTATACTGTTTCTAGAGTGTTTTAATGTAAACAGATTAAATAACGGCATCTTTTTAGTTTTTGGTAGAATGTGAACTAGTTACAAAGATATACAATGAAACTTTATTTATTTATGTTTTCTTTTTTCCAGCCATTTATAATTCTAGACCAAAGTATTTATGTTTTCTCTGGGGGGAGTTTACTAATCCGTTAACGAGTAGAAAACCAATCTTTTATGAACAATGATACATTTATCTATGGTGAGTGGAAAAAACTGGGCTAAAGCTCAAAGATGAAGAAAGTAACTTCATTATTTAGATAGCTCAATCAAAATGCAGCACTTGTAATATAGTCTAAATATCTACAGCTCCCCTCGAGTGGAGAGACCATGTGAATTCTCCTTTGATCTTTCAGCCTAAAGAATTCTGCACTGGCTGGGCTCTGTGGCTCAGCCTATCATCCTAGTGCTTTGGAAGGCCGAGGCGAATGGATTGCCTGAGTCCGCGGGTTTGAGACCAGACCGGGCAACTTGGCAAGACCTTACCTCTACAATAAATAAAAAAAATTAGCCAGGCATGGTAGCGCACGCCTGTAGTTCTGACTACTTGAAAGGCTGAGGCAGAAGGATTGCCAGAGTCCAGCAGCTTGATGCTGGGGTGGCCATGAGTGCGCCACTGGACTCCAGCCTGGGCAAGAGAGTGAGACTCCAACTCAAAAAAAAAAAAAAAGAATTCTGCATTCACACATGTAGTTGAATAGTATCTTAGTGCCAAAAGATGTCGTAGAGTTCACCAAGAACACCAGAACCGGAGAAGTGGGATGATTTGCCATAATTCATCCAAATGACTTATAACCAGGAAGACTCCCAGTAAGGGGCAGTATATTGTCTTTGAGCTGTGTTTATGACATTTTGAAACTAGAATCGAGGACAGGAAAAGATCAAAGGTAGGATAAAATTTAGAAAAGTGCAAAAAAGTTTTCGGTTAATCACAGACATTTATTATGCTGCTATATTATGTTTTAGAATTCTATAGTCAGTGATATAATTCTATCATAATGAACATAAAATAGATTTTAAATGCGATATTCTACATTTTAGTAGAATATAGTTTTATTTGAAAATGATGTAAAATACAAAGAGCACATGTTTCAAAACATCAGTCAGGATAATTCAATATTCAAAGTTATGATTAATTCAGATTAAGTCTCTGAGATATTGTTTCCCAATGTCAAACATATTTAGTGTTCTTTATCAAAAGGGGGATGTCAATTCTTTGAGGTGTTGAGTGCTATAATGGCTGTAGGATAAAAATGATGAGTCTTATTAGAAATCAATTGTGCTTCATAGAAAATATTTAAAATATTAGATTCAACTGTAAATTACTTAAGTTCAGTTAAATAGAAATAAAAATGCACAATTTTCAAGGAAAATCACAAAACTTCAAGTAAAATGCTAAGCTAAAATCTCAGGTTTTATTTATATCCCTTAAACAAGTTATTATAACAATGCATATTCCTGAATATGGATACATTTAATATGTCATAGCTCTCAAGTCAAATGTAATAATAGTTCAGGTTCTAAGTTGAGTATCACTTTTCAGAGATCCAACGCACTTTTGCAATTTACTCAAAGACCAAAAATCAAGTCATACCTGATAACTGATCATTGGGAATGTCAGCAAATAAGAAAGGTGAGGAAGTGAGAGGAAAGAAGATCCCCACAGGCAAAATCATTATATTTACAAAATGTATTAAGATAATTTGCAAGTAGAATAATAAATTCACTTCTTGAGAGGTGGCAGACTTGACATTTTTGTAAACTATCTAAATATGGAGAATCAATAAAGCCTTCTGCCTCCTGTCTTTTCTGGTTGTTTGATCTTAGGATTCTGCCAAAGAGGTTATTGACAGAGAACAGCTGGCATAGTTGATTGCTAAATCAATTCCCAAACTCTTGGAATCTGTCGTTTTCTTTCTCAGTAACTTTAAGACCCACCAACAATTTCAGAGATAAATTTACTCTATGTTCTCTTTTACCTCAATTTGCAGTCCCTCTAACCATTAAGAATAAAATTACACTTAAAATCGAATCATGGAACTGGATGACATTTGATCAGGCTTAATGTCAGCTTAGTGGATACCCAGAAAATTTAAAAGTAAATTATATTGAAGATTTCCTCAACCATTTTGGTGACAAGTCATTTATGTTCTTGTGTATGAAACCACAGCTTACAGTTCCTACACCAGATTTCTTTTCCTCACCAACTAACACAGGCAGCCATAAATTATAAACAAATTGCCTGCTTTCTTTGGCAATTATATTGGCAAGATTTAGGAGCACATGTCAAATTTAAATTATAAGGGAAACCTGAATTGTGCATTTGTCTTAAATTGTAACACTTAAGAAACAAAGGGAAGAAAAAAAATCTAAGAGACAACAGCCCTCTCTTTTGGAAAATACAAGAGTTGTAATTCTCCCTACGTCCTGAAGACACCATACAGCCATCTGAGCAAATTTCACAACTACCGCCAGGCCAAATTTCCTAATCTCTGAGGCGAAGATGTTTTAACTCATCCCATAGGCTTTTGGAAGAATTAAACAAGATGATCCATGCCCGGAGCTCAGCGTAATGCCTGGTATATACCATTAGCATTCGGTACTATAGGTGTTATATGTCCTCATGTTGCCACTGCCATCATCTCTAATGGTCCTCAAAAACCCTTAAAGGGTAGACACAGGATAATGTTTGGAGGACCACCCGAGTTTTGCCCAACTTCAGTTATCATGCGCAGCCAGACTCTTTGTACATTTCCTTCCTCATCATCCTCAAATGCAAAGGGGATACTTTTAAGCTATGACGTGGCATGGGAAAAGCAAGTGTTGCTTCTTTGTAATACAGAGATCTCACTCCTATAAAATAAAATCAATCTGACTTTTTAATCACCCATTAAACTATTTCCACACCACTCGGGACTTGGCAAAAGGAAGGGATATTGTAACCATAATGCTGCTTTTCCCCTTGTCTCACCCGTGGGGAAATCTCTTTCCTTTCTTCTTTTCTTTCTTTCTTTTGGCTCTGACTCATGCAAATAGTCTATGTTCACAAGAAATTCAAAGAGACATAAAAAGCCTAAAGCAGAACCAGAGAGCCAATTAAAATGAAACCTTCCCGTTTTGGAGTTTACTTCAGGAGGAGGAAAAAAGGACTTGTGGTCTCACTTTAGCAGAGAATTTTCCACGGGGTGCTTTAATAAAGATGGTAAAACTTCACAGGTTTTCAACAATAGGCATATAACACAAACCGAAATATTTCATAGATAAAGGATGAAATGAAAGCATGTTAATAATTGTCATTTAATAGGCTTAACACTACAATTAAACTCACAAATATATTCTCACTTGAATGACACATTTGGAAGTCATCCAGTCTTTCTTCCTGTTTTAAGTTGTGTATAATTGATAGTATTTTGTCATTTAGAACAATACACACTGCTTATCCAGTGTCTGCCAGGAGGCTATTTATAATTACATAAAAATAATATTTCTCCGTGAGAAAGTCATTAATATAATCATTGTCATGAATTATGGAAAATGGAATAGGTTTGTATCCTATGCAACCACCATGTAAGAGAATACTAAATCATCAATTTGTTTCTTCTGCTGTATTTCAGTATGACAATATTGGTGCTTTCTCCATGTGTATTTTCATGTTTATTTTCATTCAATTTCTGTGAGAGATTTGAATTTTTGCATGTGAATCTTGTCTACTAAACAAGGGCTCGTTGCCTAGACACGGTGGATAGTTAAAATAGTAAGTGGTCTGTAGGTGATACATTTTCCCTCAGGAAAGCAGTATATTAATCACAAAGCAGAAATGCTGAATAAATAGAGTAGTGGGCATTTGCAAGATAATATCAATAATTAAGTATAAATAACAAAGGACAGACACTTACATATGATGGGGTCTAATTTGGAAGAGAACTCAGTGGTGTAGATCACATTATATGGTACAACATTTTGTTCAGGTTTTATGGTGCATTCATCTCTTAATTAGCATTATTAATTTTGTAAAAGTGCATTCAATTGTATCGCTACTTCCCCCTCTCGGGATGAAAAAAATTGACCATCTAGATAGGAAAACATACTAAATTCATTGTGAACATTTAACATCAACAATCACAGTAAAGCTGAAGATAAACATTGACAATATGCACCTTGATGAAGCCCATCCTACTGTGGTCTTCTCTAAGTATCATCTAGTATTTCACTAGTGCTTTCTTCCATTTTTCTTCCTGGCTATTTCACATTGTTCATTGTTTTTTTCTGTAATAATCTCTGACAGGGTTGTTAACTCTTTCTGCTTTGAGACTCTTGTAACTCTCGTACCAGCATTGCGTACACACTAGAGATTCAGTAACTGCTGAGAGATGGATGAATCCAACAACCTGGAGCATATCCTGTAACTCAGATACTGGTGAGGCTGTAAACTGGCAAAATATGTTGTCTCTCAAACGTAGTGAATGATTACTATTAGGGAATAACAATATTATTACGTCTTAATGTGGAATATTTTAGAAAACTAAAATGTGAAACATTGAACTAGAATAAAAGTCATATAATTGGTCAAAAATATTGAGCAACTGGGTGAATAGTCCACAATCAGTAATGCTGATGTTAATACTGCAAAATTCATTTTTGTCTTCATCTTCCACAAACAGAAGTATCCTACACAGGAAAAACTTCTAAGGAAGAGAGGTATTTGTTTATTGAATAGTTCTCTCTGAAAATAGCCAGTTAGTTACAGCAAAACAAGTATGGCACATACTTATTATTTGCACATTTAAAATAAGTCCTGCCTAAGTAAAGGCATAACCATCACATAATGGTTAGAGAGAATATCCTGTTCTTTACTTTTTTATCCTCTGGGCCACACAAATGAATCTTAGAGCAGCCCTGGGAAATATAGTCATATAAATTACTCAAAGTCTTTTTCAGTCCTCACTCTTGCATATAAACTGACAGATAAGATTATTACAAGACATGACACATTAATAAATAACACCTAATTAGTTCAATAATTCTTTGATTAAGACTTAATTTTCCTTGCTTCTCATGCAGCCATTCAAATTACCCTGTATTATTTGATCCTTTTCAGACCATTTTAGAACACGCTTTGAATAGTCTCAGTAGGTTACCTGAGAAGGAATTTGTTCTTGTCTGAGAGTAGGTCCATGCCATCAATAGTGACAAGGCTAGACCAAAAAAGACATTTTAATGAAAGTTCTTCGCAGCAAAGGCGTGCCTATAGAACCTGCCACCTCTTTTAAAGGAGTAGGAGACCAAATTCTAAGATTGCAAGAAAAATGAAAGCTTAAACCTTTATTTAGTTTGCTTTTCTGGACACAGGGGATGCAGTTATATGAACACTGTATTAAGTAAGGGCAGAAAAGTCTTATTTGCTAGTCTTCGCCAAAAACCGAATGTGCTTTATCACCATGAAGCTGACTGAGGGTGGTGGCAGCTTCAGAGGAAACACATCCACTTAGAAGTATTTGGATCTATTCCTGTGTACATTCCAGCTATTTTTAGTGACTAGAATGTTTAATGGATTGATTTAGACAAATATGACAATCTGATACATTTATCTTGAACAGCTTCCAAAGACTTCAAATCATCAGCAGGCAACTCCCCTTGGGAGTGTGCCAAGTCCAGGAACGATGTGCTTCCATAATTAAGCATAGGCTTTCTCTCATTTTTTTCTCTCACTTTTGCCTAATTCTGTATGCTGCCTGCAGTCTACTGATGCATGCATCAAGCCAGTCTTTGTTAATTCTGAGCTTCTGTCTCTAGAGATACTACCAATAGCTCCTTTAAGAAATCTTTACACAGGCCTATTTTCAATGCTTAGAAACCTGTCATCTTTTTAAATAACAAGATTATTTCTACGAATGAATAAGAAGGGCTGTTCTGGGTGATCATCAATATTTTTTTTTCATTGAGATAAATACTATGCATCCTGAATTCAATTCAGCAAACATGTGTTTCTAGCAAGGTATGAGGCAGTGGAGATTTAAAGGCAAATGTTTCTTAAAGGTTTATATAAGCAATAAAATAAAGACTGGCTAGGGAGAGAATAATAATGCTATGTGATCATTAAATCAGAACAATTTAAGAAGTAGTGAGTAAAAGACCACAATTCCACCATAATCTGAGAATCCCAATCCCCACTAAATACTTCCATAGTGCTTATAATGCTTATGATAGTCGAATGTGCTTTAAGTATAAGTGCATGTTCATTGTTTAAACGACACATCAGCCCTCAAAGTAATGTCTATTGCCCCATTTTATCAGTGAGGAAAGAGGCTCAGAAAAGTTAAGAAACTTACCGATGGTCATTTAAATTTTTTCTTATATAATTAACTCATTTTAGAGTGCCAGTTATTCTACTTAATCGTTTTCCTTCCTACTTATTCCATGACTTCAACAATTTTCTTTCTTATTTGCTCTTGAAATCTTTCTGCTGTTCATTCTGTCAATGTTGGATCATGGGTGCTTTTATTATCAGACAACTGAGAAGCCCAAGGACCTAGGCTTTAGTTCATAGTAGATTAAGAAGTTCCATTTTTCAGACTACTCAGAGCCTGAAAAATGGAACTGTGCTTGCATACCCTCTTAATCCAATAAGATCAAAATCTTCCATTATTGGATTAAGAGGGTATGCAAGCACAGTTCCAACAGATATGTAAGATGACTTAAATCACAATAAACAAAATGGACCAAAAGTGGCTTCTGAAAGATTGCATTCTTCAATAATGTTGTATGTCTGAACTTCTCATAACATCTGGGTTCTTTTGGTATAACTTTTCTTTTTGTGCCACTGTTGAATAGTATTATTTATAATAGACTTATTGGGTATTTTTTCTCCATTTGGAGACCTAGAATATTTACTCCATGTAAAAATGCAAATCTTCTTTTGCAGTACTATCTATTAAATTCATTATATTATAGAAGTTGTCATTTAGTTGATAATTTTGATTAAATTATAAGAAGGCACTTTTATGGTATTCCCCCTGTCCATTCAACTACAAAGAGTATTGTAAACATTACCTGAGGCTTTTGGCAAAATGCTCTGTCTCGCAGAATCATATTTCAAATATGTGTAAACAAAATAGTGCATTTATTATCGTCTTTCATAGGGCCAACTGCATGTTATTAAAAATATAAGCAGAAGTATGATGGTAAGCATTAATCATCTATTTCTTGTACTGTAATAATAGTAACAATAATAATAACAACACAACTTACAAAGTTTTTTTCTGAATATCAACTGTGTGCCTGGTGGGTAAGTATAAATTCTACACAAATTTTACCCAGGCTTTATGTGGATAGGCACCACGTCTATTTTGTTTACTACTGTAGCTACAGAATTTAGCATAGTTCCTAGACCTCAGAACATTTGACCTGTATTCTTTGAATGCATGGACTGTAGAATTTTTCACCTAATCCTCATAACATTTGTAAATTATGTAATATTATTATCCACAAAATATAGTAGATAGTAGAACCAAGGTTAGGAGACATCGGATGGCTAGAATGGACAAAATTTGAATAGTATGCTATTTGTTGATGCAGTGTGGATAATATGCTTTCCTCTTTGTATCAAAATGCAGCTTGTAACAGTCATTAGATATGTGTTCTATCAGTAAAGAGAAGCCAACACTCAGACCACCATGGTAAGTAGTCTAAGCATACTTTGACTAGTTACTCATTTATTGGGCAACAATCTCATTATCAACCTGTATATAATTTTAGAATTAGGGGATACAAGTGCATGTATGTTACATGGACATATTGTGTAGTGCTGCCGATTGGGCCTTAAGTGACCCACTTCTCAGATAGTGAACATTCTATGTAAGAGGCAATTTCTGAATGCTCACCTCCCTCCTTTTTGGTGTCTCCAATGTCTATTATTTCTATCTTTGTGTATTAGCTTCACCATATTGATTAACTTGATTAACTCTGAGTAAGTGTCCGGGCCGAGGTTTGAACCCATGCAGTCTGGCTCTGGAGGCTGCAGTGATTCCTGTAAATTTCATGTATTGCTGCCTCTGAAGAATAAAAATAAAACAACAACAAAACTCAACTGAAGAAGGAAAGGAAGCTATTGCTCCATTTTAAGTTCTAGCCCTTTCCTTACTGTCCTATATAATAGATGGTCATGCACATGTAATTGTCGGCCCTTCTCTAAGTCTGAATCTTATTTAAGTCTCCACCACATGTGTGAAGTTAAATTGTCCAGATAGTTCACAGCATTTTGAGTTGCAGCGTTAACTTCTCCAATGACCACTCTACAAATAATAGCTTCCCGAAGTTTGCCTTTCCTTCCTTCAAAACTATCTTTTGGACACGCCAGTTTTGGCAATATTCCACAAATGTTCTCATTTCCAATCCTATAAGCCTCATGCTGCCCGATCCTGCTTTGTGAAATGCTGCTTCCTCAACATTGTTCTATTAAAATCGTTCACTCCCTTCCATATCAAATATTAGCTCTATCTGATTAAGTATTCTCTAATCTGTCATCAAAAACCTATCGTTTATTTTCTGATGTTTCCCAATCTTAGTTTATCCTCTCTTCCATCTGATATCTGAATTGTCTTGTAAGCACATCAATTTCACATGCACTGTCATGTCCACATTCATTTTCTCTTTCATTCACATGCAAACAAAGCAAGCCCAATGTATTCCTCAGTACTTACTCAAATATTATCCATCTTTCAAGGTCTAGATCCACGCTATCTTCCCTGACAGCAGGAATCATAGATGTCTCTCCTCTGAATCTTGTAACATTTAGAATCTGTGTTATGCAATCTAATGCTTAGGCTTAAACTTTTTCTATGGTTTATTTGCCCTGTTTATCTTTCATATAACTATTCATTTTACTTGTGAAAGTTCAGGATCATCTTTTAATATTCTTAGAATACTCTACTATGCTTAACCGGGGACTACTGACCCTACAGAAGGTATTTAATATTTGTACTCTGACTTACTTTACTCACTCTTCTGGTGACTCACTCTTCACCTCTGACCCTTCTCCAAAGTTTCACACTTGATTATCTAACTGCTTACCGCAGTTAGAAGTGCTGCAAAGCTCTCATTTCCCATGTCACAGTTTGCTGTGAAAATTTAATGAAGTAAAGTATGCCAAAAATAACTATGATGACCCTTCGTATATAGCAGACGCTTAACAAATGATGTTTGGTTTGGAGTCCTCACATATTCCCTTTTGCAACTAGATATCATCATCCATGGCTTTAAGAATAGACAGTGAGTTCAAAGTTTCCCACTTCTCCAGCCCTGTCCAGTCCAGTGAGATTTGACCCCACTCTCTTCTTATATTCCTACTTAAGTCATCTTTTTGGTTTTATGGCCATCAACCTCTGAGTAATCTTTTACTTTCTTCTCCTTTGGTTTATTTAAATCCTTTGACACTACCTCTGTGATCGCTCTTAAAATCATCTTAATTCTCTCCATTCTGCCTTTAGAAAATCAGACATTATCTCCTTTCCTTGGACTTTTCCCAACTAGTTTTTCTAATTGCATCCTCTCCAAACCATCTTGCATATGTCCAATCTTGTTTTTCTAGATTTCCTGAGCACTAACCACAGTGAACTTTGCAATTCCACAAGATGTTTGGGAAACAGATTTGGTACGATCCTGAAGACTTTAGAATTAGACAGTTCTGAGTGTGAATCTCCTGTCTGCTACTTTGTGAAACCTGGATAAATCACTTAAACTCTTTGTGCCTCAATTATTTTATCTACAAGACAGGGCAATAATACAATTCTTTCAAGGTTGTATTAGGATTTTATGCTCAAGTTTAGCAGAGAGCACTCAACCACTGGTAGTAGCAAAAGAACATTTCAAGATTTCATGTTTGTGTGTGTTAATATGATCATTTGACCTTATATATTTTAATACTCAATTCCACATTGACATATTCTATCAATGTCTCAAGGTCCATTTCAATGTCTATATCTTCCACGAGAACGCCTTTGACTTTTCACATTAGAAACACTTTCTTTTTGCAATAAATGTCCATTAAAAAAGAGAAAGCAAAAAAGAGGGGTGGAGAGAACATATGCATATATTACTTCAATTAATCATTTAAACAACCTCAGGAAATAATTTATATAAAGAAACTGAGATGAAAAACAAACAAACAAAAATACAAGCAAGGATTTAAACTCTGGCTTGTGTGATCACCAAGGTTATATATATTTTCTCGGTTTGGTCTCAGTATGCTATCAAGGTCCATTGGAGCCAACCTTGGCTTTTGAGTTTCTTTTTTTGAATAATTCCAACTATTTTGTAAGGGCTAATCTTTCCGACTTACTTTTTTTTTTTTTTTTGAGTTGGTGTCTCACTCCGTCACCCAGACTGGAGTGCAGTGGCCGCTCCCGGCCACCGCAGCCTCGACCTGCTGGGTTCCGGCGATCCTTCTGCCTTGGCCTTCCAAGTAGCTGGAACTACAGGCGCGCGCTACCACGCCCGGCTAATTTTTGATTTATTGTAGAGATGAGGTCTCGCCAAGTTGCCCAGGCAGGTCTCGAACCCGTGGGCTTAGGCAATTCACTCACCTCAGCCTCCCAAGGCGCTGGATTACAGGCTGAGCCACCGAGCCCGGCTCAACTTACTTTTTAAAAGTGGGTCTTTCAAGAAACAGCAAAATTTACTTATTTTTAAAAATAGAATCAAATTTATTGTGTCTTCAATTACCATGTGGCATCATTGGAAAGTTTAACAAATTCAGGGTACATAATGAAATATTTATAATCTTACTTTTCTTATACTAACAGTTTCCTATTTCATCAACTTAGGAATTATTTCACCATTGTTCATCAAATGTTCTCAGCAATGCTTAAGACTAAAATAATAAGAAAACAGAATAAAGATGAAATGCCTACAAATATGATATAACTGTAAAGTATATGTCATTATTATCCCATCATATTGTGTTGACTGAGGTATTATGTCATCATTCAAGAAAATATGAAAGAAGCCTGGATACACTTCCCTTGTTTTTTTGAGACATCATTTTAGTGGTCTACTTTAGTTTCACTGAAAGTAGTTTATAATTCAGAATTTTTATTTTCCATCCATAACTACAAATAGAGGAAAAGTGGTGGAAGAAGGTGTTTCACAATTAATAGATCAATTAGAAGATAAATGTAAAAAGACAGCAGTAGGCTAGACACTAATGATAAGAATAAAATTGAAATTGATTATACAAGTGAAATCTCAGACTACGAGTCTTTAGATGACAATGAATTTTCCCAAACTCAAAAATCAATGTATAAACAATACATTTCAAGGAAAGGTGGTATAGTCATTCTCCCTCGTCCATGGGAGATACTTTCCAAGACCCCCAGTGATTGCCTGAAACAATAGATAGTACCAAGCACTGCATATACTGTGTTTTGTTTTGTATTTCAATCTGACAACTGAGGCAACTAATAATTGCAGGCAGGTAGCTAATACAAGGTGAATACGCTGGACAAAAGTATGATTTACATCCTTGTAGAGTGAAGTGGGATGGCACGAGAATTTATCATACCACTCAGAATGACGTCCAATTAAAACTCACAAATTATTTATTCCTGAAATTTTTCATTTAATATTTTCAGTTGACTGTAACTAAAACTGTAAAAAGCAAAACAATGGATGAGGGGACACTACTATATTCTCATACAGTTAGCCCTTTAACAGGAGAGTCTTTACCAAGCTATTGTTGTGGGGAAAAAAAAAACAACAAAAAACCGTGACCATCCCATTTTCCTAAAAAAACATGTTATTGTACTCTTTCATTATAAAATCTATGTGCCAAAATCCATGGATTTTAAATGCACAAATGCTGAAGAAAAATAAAAGCAAGTATCAGAAGGAAATGGGTAATGTGTAATTTTTTTAAAAAAATGATTAAATATCATTCCAATTAATGTTCATAAATATAATAATGAAAAAGTTTTACCATATGGAATGAAGAAGATGACATTTTATTTTCAACAAAATTAGGAGCCATCAAAGATTTCAAAAATTCAAGGATTGCATTTTGATGATGCAAGTTCAAGAAAAACTAGAAGTAAGGATATACTAGAAGGTATTAAAGATGTGTTCACAATCTGAAATAGGTCTCTGCAAGATGGAACACTTTGGGCTCATGGGTGACAGTTAATGAGAGTTAGTTTCTCACTGAAGATGTTTCTCTACCATTTGAGGTATACACTGCTTCAAAACTAGGAACTTTATAAAATAAACATTTTGTCTTGCTATGTTCAAATTCTTATCACAAATTTTATTATCCCTTTATTCTTATTTCTGTAAATGATTGAAAAATGATTTTAAATATTTTTCCAAATAATTAAAAGGTTCAAATGGTAAGTTGAGGAAACTATTCATTCCTAGTAAACTGAAATTCACATGTACATTTGCTGAGTCTCTATTGTATACTTATCAAGTTATAATCATTTATACAATTATTTACATCCTATTTTACCTATTTCCTGGACTATCAGCTTGCTGAGAAGATTTGACAAATGCTTACTGTGTAAACATCAAAACTCCCAAAGCTTTTGTTGTGTGAAAATAATTAGAAGTTTGGAATAAGAGTGCATGTGTTTTTATGAAACTATGCCTACCTTGGAGCAGAATTTTTTTAGAAATCTAATGCAAGGCTGCATTGTACCTAGTCTTGTCTAATACAGTCAGTGTGCTCCGAAATACATTAGATTAAACCATTAAATAACAGTGACTATAATGCAATTACATTTGACCTCTTCTCAGCAAGATCAGACCAAAAATGTAGTTAAGCACCACTAAAGTTCAAGAAAAGAATCTTAATAAAATGAGAGTACTAACTTATTCCTTGAGGCTCTTTCTAGCTATGGACTTAAAACCGATTGAATTGGAATACAGGCTGCCAAATAATACCTTATTATAATCAGAGAAGATTTTGATAGGTGAGTACCCTCAATTTTAAGAAAATAAATGACACAAAAAGTGGAGTAAATTACCTTGACATAAATTCTTGGCTTAAGTAAAAGTCAGAGAGTAGCTGAAATTTTAATAGTGGAATAACTTCTAAGGGATAAACTTTAGCTTATATTAAACTTTAATCATAATAGCTACAGAGATGAAAGCTGAAAAATAGTGTTAAAATTACTAAGCAAAAGCACACTAGCCCTGGTCCTTGTATTGGGCATTTAAATTGGTTTCTTTATCTACAGTGAATATAAAGAAGTCTGTGACCCATGTGGTTTCTTACTTACAGAAATCTGTCTCTTCTCTAACTTGGTTGACTCTACCCAGAACTCTATGTAATTTATTAAGCCTAGGTAGAAGTTGATAAAGAGGGATTATAAAAATGCCAAGAAAAATCATTATGTTTCTCCTAAAGAGTCTACCTAAATGAATGAAACTATCAGTATAGCTGTCGCTTAAGAAAAATGTGCCAAGCCACCAAATATTGAAAAGGAAATTAAAATTACCGGAAGGCTGATAAACGATAAATAAATCTGAAGCAATTTACCTTGACCATCTGTATTATCAATTTCTAACAAAATAAAACACTATAAATTGAATCTGAGATTTGCAAATAATGTCTGTCTGGACCAGTCTTGATAGTTCTCTCACAAGAAAATGACAGCTAGGTTACGTTAAACTTTAGGGGAAAAGTGGGAATTCATCAATTTTAAGACAACTACCATAGGATAAGGAACTGGCACACTCTCTCTCTCTCTCTCAATCTGTCTCTTTGCTAAGGAATGTTATGAGCTAATCAAGGCACATCCTTTAATGCTGACCATCTACACAACAAAGGAGCCTCATGGTAAAGTTGTCAGGTCATTAAAGGACAGCACAGAAAGTATTTCTGGAAAGGAGAGATCTTCAGTGTTCATAATACCTCTAAAATTAAAAAATGTAGATGTAGAAATATGTCTATACCAGTTGCCTATAGGGTCAGCCGTGATAGCATACCTACACTCCCTAGGTTTAAATAGGATATTCTTAATGTTTCAACTTAATTTAGAATGACAGCAAAGGATAATTTTAATTAGTTGCAACAAATGAGCTGATCATTATAATTTACATTGCTTTATTAAGACAGTCCTTGTAATTGGGGCGGGAACTATCACTGACCCTAGAATAGTGCATATTCACTATTCGAGAATCAGAAAGAGCAGTTCAATGTATCTTCAGATACATCTATAAAATCCTAGATAAAAATTGTAAGGCTATCTTAAAAGTATTTTATTTGATGGGATAAGAAGACAAAACTTGGGACTTATGTTGTGATGTCAGCACGTTTAATCAACAAGAGTTTTCCAATTAGAACTGCAATTTGAGCTACTTTTGAGAGTGTGACAGTATTCTACAAAGGAAGTACTGAATCCCAGGGGGAAAAATCAAATTATAGTTATAAAAACTCATTACCAATAATTAATAATGAACTCTAGCTAAACAATAACAGGTGTTTCACTAATCCCCAACAGAAACAGATGGAAGCACAAATGTTTTATAAATAGTGGATACATGCAGAGCAATAAACTTGGCAGGAATTGTTTTATTCTTTAATTGTCAGTCAGAGTCAATATCTCATCACTTGCATTTTTGTTAAATTATTATGTCCAGATTTAATCTGTTTCTTATTTCTCATTTAAAAAAATGCAAGTCATAATTAGTGGTTTAACACTCCATCACTATGTATTCCCTCACAGGCAAATATAATGTTCTTGAACTTTCCTTTAGTACATTTATAAAACATCATGTGGTTTGTTAGATGAAACAATGGCATACCATATAGGTTTCCCTTCCCCCTCTTTTTCCCTTCCACCTCCTAGAAGGGCAATACTGATCTAAATACTCTTTCACTTCTTAACCCTTCAAAATCATGGATGTGGAGAGATGAAATAAATTAAGAAGGCAATTAGTAAGTCAGTAAGTGGTATGATGAAACTGAATCCTATAGAACCTGGGGATCATTTTCAGGAGTTGGAATACTGTATAGGGTTGTAGATCTGAATTCATGACTTTTTAGGCTATTTTTAAAATGTTTTTAGAAGTGCATTTTCTGTGTGACCATTAGCAAAATAATCTTTAATTCATGTAGAGGTGGTTTTATTATTCCTACTGGTCTTAACCAGTTAGATTTTCAGAAAGAAAAATGATTGGTATTGTGACCGCTAAACTACTAGCAACCCTCGCTGACTTTATCAACGCATGGCTCTTTATGTCCTGAGATTTCTCCAGAAATTATATTTTATGATTGATTAGTAGCTACTATGAATAATTTCAGACGAGATCGGGCAAATTCAGGGTGGTATGGTCACAGACAACTATGAGTAATTTCAGTGGCACAAGGAATACATTATTTTCTTCAGATAATGGAATTCTAACACCAATGGAATATAGAGAAAATAATGCATATTTATGATTTATTAGTTCATGCTCATCAACAACGTAGATCCATCTCATGTATAAGTAAATAGTTAGTTGACTTTATACAAGCGAAAATATGTGTAGAATATGACTTTCTTAAATCATCATAGCGGAACACAAGGGTCAGCTAACTTTTTAACCTAAAATTGAATTTATGATGTATATAGTTTTGGACTTGCTAATGTTGAGAAGTTCCCCTCATGTGGGGCGCTCACCCAGACAGACTGTGGTGAAGAGAATTAACTAAACAACAGAGTTATATAGCATTTTGTGGTATATCCCCTAGAGGCTTTGGCGATCATGCAAAATTGTTGCTGTGATCTCTGTTTAAATGTAAAAATGTTACAGATGAGAGTGGAGCTCAATGATTTGCTCAAAGTCTAGTGCTGGAAAATGGTGTCAAGAATCATACCTATATTTCTGTCCAAAATCTTCTCTTTCCACTACAACACATCCCTGAATGTTGCCATCTAATTTTGCTATGCACAAATTTTGCTATACACAAATGTTAGCAGTAATTGTACCAAGTGATTTATTACAATTTTTAGTTTTTTCCCCTTACATTTCAGTTTCTAACTCACAAAAATGTAGAAGAAAGAGGAGAAGGAGCGGGAGATTATCTAACTAGAATGAATTACTAAGATTAACTACATTTTCCAGAGAACCAAGGTTCTCATGATCTTCTAATTTTCTGGGTTTATATTTTATTTCTAGGTCTAGGTCGGTATTTGTTTTATATATGATAAGCCTTTTGCCAAAATATGCATGTATTGTAATTATACATTTAGAAAGATTTCTACAAAATAGCTAAGAAAACAAAACATAGTTAGCTCTAAGCAATCAGTTACAATTATTCTAATGTAAATTAGTTCCTTCCTTAGTAATAATATCGTCTAGAAACATTTTCTCAAACATGACACAGTACTGTCAGTTTTTAAATCTGCAAAAGGCATAGTACAAGCAATCAAATGACTCATTCTTAGTTAAGATATTAGTAAAAAGTACCTTTTTACACTCTGAACAAGTAAAGATAGCGAGACAGTAAACATATTCCTTTAACTAAAAATCCTTCCCCATTGTTTTCACTAGCTTCAAGGTTGTCTACCTCCAACGATAGTTCTCTGGAGTGGCTAAACCAAGTTCACGCATAAAGAAGAAAATCTCAAAGTTTTGAAAAAAAGGATTAAATATTTGAAAGGTGATGATTTCAATTTGAATTTTGTACACTACTACTAAGAAAAGAATGATACATTGATTGTCATAGGCCTTTTCTTCTAAGTTTACCAGAAATAAAATAAGATGATTCACTGCTTCACTTCAAGATCTTATTAAAGATATTAGCATTCTTTATATATAAAGATATTAGCACACTTGTAGCTGACTTCATTTGCAATAAGCCATGCAGTGATGGAAAGTAAAATTAAGGACCCTAATGCCCGTTATTGCTTCTGCTTTTTATTGGTTTTATTCTAGATCTACACATGCATTATACAATTTTTTTTTAAGTGAAGCTACAGTTTAGTACAAAAAAGAAGCCAACAATCGTAGAAACAGACTATTAAAACAGACAAGTACAAGAATCGTTTGGAATACCTGGTTTTAAATCCCCATGGACAAACATGTCAATCATATATCGACAGAATGCATACTGATCTGATAGAGCAGAAAGAAAAAGAGCAATGAAAAAATGTCATCAATACTTTCTGTTTTTCTGCAGAGAAATGGTTTAACGAGACAAACAAAATGACACAATTCTATTTTGGCTACTACGATATTTTCTGCAAAGGAATAACTTGCACTTATATGAAGATACAGAAAGAAAAAGAGACATAATAAATGCAGTGCTCCATTTATTCCATACAAAAATAACCTTAAAAATGGATACAGACTAGTTCAGGAAAATATTATAGTGGTCATTTGAAAAATCAAAGCCTTTTAAATCAAATTTATCACAAAAGTCATCTAATTAAAGCAATTTTTCTCATTTGTCATTTTATAGACTTCCAATAATGAAACAAAAGTTTTACAAGAGAAGTTTCCAACTTGGGACGTTTTACCAAATATTCACTCCCAGCTCTTCCACTAATTGTCCAAGTGGAGCCACAGAATGTTTTCTCCAAAAAGCCAGCTGGAGAGTGAACCCCTTTGCAACCTGCTAGGTATCCTCTGAACAGAAATGCTCTTTAATTGGAAGAGTAAATCAAGGAGCACAGACTCATGGCACCAAATAATCTCATGATCTTGATTAGTGTATGGTCTAAAGGAAAAGTAAAAAAAAAAAACATACATATATGTATGTATATATATATAGAGGGAGAGAGAGAGAGAGAGAATGTGAACATCATTTTGGGCAGACTTAGTCAAAAATGATTTCAGAAGTTGGGTTTTTTCTTCTCCTTCTAAATTAAAGACCTTGCACTGAACTTGAAATTTCCACACAACTTTAGAATCTCCTGAGGTCAACCCAACTAAAATCTCAGTTGATACATTTTTCTATATGTTTTGTCACATCTTCTTTAAAGCTTACATATTATGAGATGAATCCTGCTCAAAATGACTTATATTTCAATATATCTAAAACAAGTATTTTATTAATTCATCAACTCCAAAGGTAACTATGGGACCAAGAGGGTTTATTGAATTTATACAACATGACACATTCTTAATTGCTCCCAATTTTGTATCTCACAATATGAAATAACAAAACTTGTTACTTTATAAACACACATCTAAGGATTTTTGCAAACCTCATTCTTTCTAGAGCATTAACAGCATTTGTAGAGTAACTCATTTTCTTAGGAAACTCTTGTCAGGTCTTTAAAAAATAAATATAGTTATTTTAGTAGATGTAAAAATGCAATTCTTTTTATTAATACCTAAACACAGGTAGGCCAAAATTCATAAAGTCTCAAAATTTTGCATGCACTTTGGTTGTTGAAATTGGAACACATTTCCTCACAGGAAGGCTGGGGAACGGGAGGGATGCTAGTTCTCAGGTCAGTCCATCAACCTACATACTCTTTGACATACGTAGTTGGAGTTTCTCATCCCAGGACCTGGGAATCATATAGTTTAGAGAGAAGTAAGGTTAAGGCAGAGAGCATTCTCTCTTTTCTAAAGACAAGACTGTTTTCCTGAGCAAAATTGTCGAATGGGCAATTTGGCTTTAAGACAAAGCAAGATGAAAAGGTACGTTTCCCTTAAATGAAAAATTTACGAATTGCTTATGAATTCAAAGAACATTTCTTAATTTATAATATTATTTGTTGCATCACTTAAGAGCTTTCCGTTATGTGTAAGCAACGCGGTGGTCTTGCATTGAATGGCGCCAACATGTCCATAGGAACATAAAACATTTTAAAATTTATTTTTGTGTTTTGTTTGTTATTGGGCTTCTTCGACTTCTGCCCCTTCTTTTTTCTCCCAACTTTCGGATATCCCAGCGTCTGTGGCCCCATTTTTATGTCCACGTGGACCCAGTGCTTAGCTCCCATAAATATTTTAGATTAGGACTTTTCAAATATTTTAAGTTAGGGTGCCCATTTCCACCCGTCTTCCGTATTGACCTTAACAATGTGTATTGACCTTAACAATGTATAAGAACTCTAAGTAGGTGGGCGTGTTGGGCGGTTTCCATGGTGTTTGCTTCTTCTGTTTAAGAATACAGCAAAGCCAAGTCCTCCTGATTTTGGAAAATTCAGTTTGCAGAAATGTTTCTTTGAACCCAACTTAAATACCATAGCAGAAAACTCCATGAAGAACATCTAAGTTATCCTGTCATTCTAACTTTCATCATTATAAGATAATAATTTCTACAATTTCATATGTGGTCACCACTTCTAATAATTTTTTTTCTTTTTCTAAATGAAAATCCTTTGAGAAATTATCCATGCTTTTCATTTCTCCCCTTCTTGATCTCTGGGGAGCAGGGATGGATGTCATTCCACTGCTGCCTTATTGCTGTTCCCTGTGGAATGGCAGCCTAGAAAAATGCATTCTGGGTGTAGAATGTCAACCGAAAGGAAGTTTTCAGAAAAGCCTCTCGTGAGAATGGGGCACATGTGGTCCAGTGCTCTATAGCGGATTGCCACTAGCTCCACTTTCTCTGCCTGCCACAAATATTTAGTTATTAGAAAAGAAGAATGAATGAATGAATGAGCAAAGTGTACAGCAGTTGGAAGATTGGTTTTTTTCCTTCCCCACAGATTTGCCAGAGACCCTCAGAAAACTAGGAAGCAATGTTTGATTGTGTCAATCTTTCTTACTTAGAACAGACTTAAACTGGTCCATAAAAACGAGATTATGTTATATATATATCTGTGTATAAGTTTATGGTAGGCATGTACATAGTATCTTGTTCTCAATGCTTAAAATAGAAATACAGTATATTGTTGTATATGCAATATTAAGAGTAACCACATCGAATATATTTATATTACGCTATATAATTAAATAATTACCAATAAGTGTAGGCCCCATGTAAAAATCTATCTCCAGGTAAGTAAAGGACCTATGGGTCCTATTTTTTTTAAAAGAAATGTTTAGAATTCTTTACAAAAAGAATGCCTCAAACTCATTAGGTCTAACATAAGCTAAGCAAATAAAGATTCTCTTGCCCAAAGAGTTAACGCAACAATTTTGCTAAGTCACCAATACAAGATTTTCAAAACCAAAGCCACCTCACAAATTGTTTTAAAAACACTATGTCTTCATTTATCTTGTTTAGTTAAAACCATAATGCAATTAGGGACTTTTTTAACACAAAAATACTTTTAAATCTTTGCTTATTAAAAGAAAGTAATAATAACATAGTTATGTGTCTGACCAGCCATTAGAGGTTAAATTTTGATCACTTACCTAATGATACATTTCTATGATTGATGGTAATGGTTATTAATATGGAGACTCACTTTAGCAAATGCATTTGTTTTGCTGATAAAATCACATTTGTGCTTTGTTTTTAACACTAAATAATATTTGAATGTCTTTTTAATAGATAAATAGATTTTCATGTAGAAATAAAAACAGTAGATTGAAAATGGATAAGGTAATACAATTCTATCTTTAATAAAGCTGATTACTGCTAAAAATAAAATACACTATTTGGGACTTGGAAAATAGATATTATTTAAAATTGTTCTGGTGATGTGTCTTTATCAATAAAATATGGCTCCTGAACCCTCAAAGTTACCAAAAATAAACATCAGAAAATGTATTCATGTTCCTAGTTGCTAGATAAATATTTTGAAATTCCCATATATAAATTTTTACACATTGTATTTATATGTAAAATTTAGAATATACTTGGTATGTATTTATTATGTGATTATTTTTCTTTTTCAATGGATAGAATAAAGTGTGAAGTATTTTAGGATCTAAATCAGAAGATTAATCTTCCTGTTTTCTATCACAATAAAATATTTTATTCAAAATATTTTCTCTTTTTTATTAAAATATTTTGCTTTCTTTGTTTTCTCTCTTTTCTACCCAAAGTATTTCACACGTGACATAATTTTGAGACTGGTATTAATTAATGTTTTTAATTTTTTTCAAGGCAATATAATCATCTTGAAAACAGGAGAAAAGTTTTAGAGCCCCAAAGTTTTAAATTCACTCATATCTTAAAATATTACATTGAAATAAGTGAAAAGTACCTAAATTTAAAAGTTTGTGAATCACGAAAAGAAAAAAATGGGAAAAAAAAGTTTTTCTTTCCTTCCTTTTTAAAAATATATTTTTAAAAATATGTATCTTTGGTCGTGTAATTCAAGGTTTACAAATACCACTTGCAAATAAAAGTTTTAAAATATTGTAAATTTAAAGAATAAAAGATAAAAATACAAAGAGGGGATAAAATACAAGTGCATTGCAAATTTCATATTTGTACCTTACAAGGAGGAAATTATTTTCAATTTCACTGTCCAAGCAGCTTGCTCGGTAATAAAGTTTTAAGATTTTTAAAACTAAAATCTCATAGAAACAAATTCTTTGATTTTAGTCCTCAGATAAAATTATTCAATACTACTTACTACCAGAGTACAAGAAAATTTTATCTTGTGAACTCCCAAAAACATAATTTATAGGAATAGTTCCTACAGATTAGTTCCCTATGTTCTGTGTGGGAGTCTCAGGATTGTATAGCAACCTGGAATGAGGAACGGATTTAGGGAAGTAAAGATTTAACAGGGGCTAGGGATGTGGCACAAGAAGCCTTTTAGTTGCCCTCTTAAAACTGTACTTTTTTATATTTCCATACAGAATCTCACATGTATATTCCACCTCCACTTAAGCGCCTTATTTTTTTCAAAATTGGGATGTAAATTTGGCATCACTCTTGTCGATGAACAGCACAATATGTCAGATTGAGAGCTTTCTAAAATTGTAAATCTGGCCCATGGAAATAAGCAATTATTTTTTTTTTGTTTTTTGTTTTTTGGTTTTTTTTTTTGAGTTGGAGTCTAACTCTGTCGCCCAGACTGGAGTGCAGTGGCCGCTCCCGGCCACCACAGCCTCGACCTGCTGGGCTCCGGCGATCCTTCCGCCTCAGCCTTCCGAGTAGCTGGAACTACAGGCGCGCGCTACCACGCCCGGCTAATTTTTTTTTTTTATTTATTGTAGAGATGAGGTCTCGCTTGCCCAGGCGGGTCTCGAACCCGCGGGCTCAGGCAATCCACTCACCTCAGCCTCCTAAAGGCGCGGGATTACAGGCTGAGCCACCGAGCCCGGCTAGCAATTAATCTTGAGAGCTATTTTCTCTATAACTTCTTGCCTATTTAATTAAATTAACTTAATAATTTGATGATAGTCCAAAGGATGTGCTCTCTTCAACGCATCAGGAATGTATAGATACTTTTTATGATACTTTTTCTACATGATTTGAACATACACTCCTTAACAAACTCCTTCAGAATTGCCATGATATTATTTTGGACCACTTTTCTCCAAAGGGTATGCTACATACAGTCTTTATTTCACTTCTTAATAGAACCGTATCTCAAAAGTTTACCACGTCTTTCCAACCTTTAAATGACTCTAGATGCTAATTCTAAACCTCTTTAAAAAATACTTCCAAGTGTTCCTTAGGTATGGGAATACATTTTAGTACTTTCATAAATGAATATTAATTCCCAATGTATTGCATTTCCTTTTAGGTATATTTACTTATGTGAGTCGTTCACCCATTTGGAGTCTGATTTCAGTCTTTTTCAGCTTTTAGTTTCGCTGCTCTGCTTCCTGCCCAGCATTCTCTTAGAACCTTCAGCGGGCTCCTGCTCTGAATGTTTACCTTTCTGTTCATGCTTTGACACAGCTGCCGTCTCTTTCTCCTTTTCTTTGGGTTTCAACGGTGTTTTCTGTACTTCTTTCACTTTTGCTGCTGTTGGCTTCACTTTCTCCTGTTTCCCACCTTTCACTTCCTTTTTAGACCTTTCTTCAGTCTTTTCTTTAGCTTTCTTCTCTTCTGCACAGAGGGAAGAAATGGATTATTTTTATTGACCAACATGATATTGTGTATGTAACTGACGGTTGAGAACAATTGGACAAGAACAATTGGAAAAGTACAATTGGAAAGAAGGAGTATAAGACTAGCATTCTTGGCATGAATACTTTTGACTAGTGTCTGTTGAGAAATCCAATAGAAATAATATAATCAAGTTTCTTCACTTTGGTGCACTCAACACTGATCTGAGACTAAGCCAGGATAATATTGGAAGGTCACACAGAGAGATGAATAAAAATGACAATACTAGATACTGTTTAGCTGGCAAGACCAAACTCATCTGTGGGACTGCACTTAATTGACTGGACCAACACTTTCCATGACACTCTTCCTCAGAAACTTTTTAGGGAGATACTGATACTGTGTTAGAGGTTGGAGGATAATCTTGTGATCAAATATTAAGTTAAACTAGTTCGTGTTGAAGTTTTTCAAAACTAAAGCTTATTGAGAATTTCCAAGGAGGTTAACTATGCAATGCACACTATTCAAAGTTATTTCATCACAACATTCTCATACAAAATCACCCAGTTACTCTGTAAACTTCCAATGCCTTTGCAGCTCTTGTGATTATATTCAAGGAATTTTCTTCCACATCCTATAAATGATTTTTAAATCTCTTCTGCTGCTTTCCATTTCTGTGACTGACTAAAACCTTCAACTTTCTGTAGATGAATTTAAATGCACATCATTCCAGAACCCCACACCAAAATGTTTACTAGTGTCTGGAAGGAAAGTTCCACTGAAATGGCCAATACCACCACAAACTCATAAAACTCGCTTATGTTCACCTAAAAAAACACTTCTGGGGAACCTGTCTTGATCTGGGCTCACCGTTGCTAGAGCTTTCAAGATCAGCACAATCATATAGCAGTCTGAAGAAATTTTAGTGTGGCACTCGAGAACCTGTAATTTCTGACTTCATTCCACCTCTTCCCTCACAGCATCTTTCCAAAAGTTTTTTCCTCCAATAGACTGTTTTCTTTTTCTTGAACATCTCATGTATTTTCCAAGTGTCAGATTTCATCCTCTGTATTTTCTGTTTTCCACATATTTAAATTTCTTCATGTTCAATTCACATGCAAAAAATGTCTCGGCTGTGAGAATTAATCATGTCTTCCCCTGAGCTCCTGTTTGCCTGAACTTTTATTAAAGTACACATTTCATTCCCTATTATATATCATGTATTACAGATGGTCGTTCACCTACCTGTCTCCCCTACCAGACTGAGAGAACTTGAGGATGGAAAAGAAACTCTGTTATTCATTTCTGTATTACCATGGTGTCTAGCACAATGCTTTTTTTCAGAGAAGACAGAATAAATGTATACCAGATTACCAATTTTGATCAAGAAGAGAGTAAATATTTCACTATATTCAGATTATGTGTACAGTTTAGTGATATACAGATTGCATATGTAAATATGTGTTTAGAAGAAAACTTGTCAAAACGTGTTACAACTGCTGACTGTTTTCTTTTTTTATATGATTTTGTGTAAAACTGTGATGTTTGCTTACTCTAAATGACAGTTATCCACTCTTTGTAAGTATCTGTCGATTTAACCTTAGCTTCATACGTTAGAACTAAAGATATGTGAAATTTGGATCTATTTTTAATTCCATTATAATTTATGTGAGCAAAGATGACTTTTAAGAAGTGGAAATACACATATAACAAACTCATTATAATTATTGATTTTATGCTTAAAAACAATACAATTTTTCCTATCTAATTTAGACATTTGTCAGTGACCTTCACCCTTGAAACGGATAACATTGCCTCATATTAGAAAAAAATGGGTGATAAGTCAACAATAATGTGACTAAAATAAAGAAAATATCAAGAAACTAAAGCAACACCCAACTTCTATTTATTTTATCAAACTGATGAAATGTTCTTATATTTTATGCCAAAATATTTTTTCCTGATTTTCCTCAAAAATAATTTGACATTTGCACTTAGGAGTCATTAAGGAATGAAAAAGCAAAAAGGATTGCCATGCTGTATTCAAATCACCCAGTTTTTATTTAAGAAAAAACATCTGATTCAAGACTTTTGTCAAATGGAAAACAAAATGACCTAATCAAAAGAATGTCACGAGCATATCTGATTCAATTTTGAAGTCGGCATAACCTAGTAGCAATTGTATCAGAATCAAAATGTCTGATGCCAAAATAAAAAAACAATATTACCCAATAAACATACTACACATTTTTGGAGTTTAGGAAACAACAAATTGTACCTCTCATTTATTAAGGAATTTCAAATTGCTTAAATTCTTCATTGCCTCAATTTCTCCACATTAAAAAAAGAATCAACGCCATAGCTGTCACTTCCTCTAAGGAAGCTGTGGAGATAAGTAACCATAAGCAGAAGAAATTTGAATCCTGCAACAGAAGTCCATCCACAGTTTTAAAATCCCATCCACGTGCCCTGAGTCTTAGAGCTCTTGAGTTCCCTAGAACTTACCTAGAGTTTAATGTCTATCAGGAGTTACTATCTAGACTCGTTTTACATATGAAGAATCTAAGAATCTCAAAGCTATTTGTCAGATGGCGCGACTCCATGAGTCAGGAGTGGAAACACTAGAACCAGGATACCTCATCTATTTTCTAATCACTGTAAATTACACAATGTTATTAATGTTAGCCTACGAAGGGGACACAAAAAATGTATTTCAAGACATATGGGAGCCGATGTAAATACACACGGAGCAAGTGAAAACAGTGAAATGTCTTCTTAAAAGTGACCAAACACTACTCATCTCCCACTCCTTAATTAACACACAGACATCTGAAGATACTAATTCCACATCAGTGAGACAGCCTGGCCAAGGCTTGGTTCCCCGCACTCGGCTTATCTTTCTGTCATTTTCTTTTCTTTTCTTTTTTTTTTTTTTTTGAGTTGGAGTCTCACTCCGTCGCCCAGACTGGTGTGCAGTGGCTGCTCCCGGTCACCGCAGCCTCGACCTTCTGGGCCTGGTGATCCTTCCGCCTCAGCCTTCCGAGTAGCTGGAACTACAGGTGCACGCCACCACGCCCGGCTGATTTTTGATTTATTGTAGAGATGAGGTCTTGCCAAGTTGCCCAGGCAGGTCTCGAACCCGCGACCTCAGGCAACCCACTCACCTCAGCCTCCCAAGGCGCGGGATTACAGGCTGAGCCACCGAGCCCGGCTTCTTTCTGTCATTTTCTTCTACTCCTCTTTTTTTTTTTTTTTGTAAACTATAGCAATAGATACTACTTGTCACCGTAGTTACGGGGTCTACACATGTACAGGGCACACACTAAAAGATCAGCTCTTCCCCAGGAGGAAGCCCTGAGGTGGTCTAACCAGTGACTGTCTACTAACAGGTTGTGCAAGAAACATGCTGTGTGTTCCATGACAGTGGCTGTGGAGATCAAAGGTCTTCAGAGGGAGATTCTAATTCAACTCAGGTCAAAACTTTCAAAGGCCGTTTTTCTTTCTTTCTGTCTTAGTGTCATGCAGTATTAGTTTACGCCTCTTTGCTCTTATTGTTTTCCCAGAAACCATCCATTATACAAAGAGCACTTTTTATACATTTCCTATTCTTAATGTAATATACAAGCATAGAAAATAAAAAGGGAAAATTACATAATGTGCCTATAAACATATATATATATAGCACATATATGTATAGCTTATAAACAAACATATATCAAACGTACATATATGTATACATATACATACATATATGAGGGGGGACCCCCCAAAAACTGGAATTACCTTTTAGAGGGAGGACCCCTTATAATTCAGGCTCTCTCTGCTAGGAAAGTGTTCGAGGAACCCATTGGCAACAGCGTACCAGCTAGCATTGTTGTGAGAAGCTGTGTTCAGATTCAGTAAATTTTTTTGGAGATTCTTTTGACATCCTTGCCTGTTTCATGATGAACACACCTGTCTACACTGCACTGAGTGTTCAGCAGTTTTTGACCAAAAATGGCATGACCTCTGTGCCCCACCCTCCCTATTCACCCAATCTTACCCAAACTACTTTTTTTTTGTTTCCCTGGATGAAAATTTCCTCAAAGGGAAAGGTTTTGCCAATGTGGAAGAGATGAAGAAAATAAAAAAGACAGAAGCACAAAAGGCATCAAAACTGACAAGTTCAAAAACTGTTTTGAGCAGTAGAAAAAGCATCCTGATAGCTGTATTGCATCAAAAGGAGAGTGCTTTGAAGATGACTGAAGTTTAAACATGTAAGAATAATGATGCAATTTTGTATAAACAAATTCTCCCAATTGCGGGGGATCCCTCCTCGCATGTTTATGTGTTTATAAGGTGTGTGTGTGTAGAATTATTCACATCTTCCCCAGAAGAACATAAATACGAAAATAGAAAATGTTTATGACAGGCAGATTCAAGATGGCCCCCAGTGAGTCTCATTTTCGGTATTTGTACCCTTCTAGTATCCTCTTCCCTTTAATATGGGTTGGCCTAAGAATTTGCTGCTTACCAATAACGTATGGCAGGTGATTGGATGTGACTTTCGCAATTAGTCTAGGTAAAATTGTAATTTCTGTCTTGCTAACTGTTTCTCTCTCTTGTTAGGTTTGATGAAGCCAGCTATCACTTTAGTGAGATTCATGTGGCAAGGAGCTGAGGATGGCTTCCAGCCAACAAGCAGCAAAGAACCGAGGCCCTGGTTCAAACAGCCTCTGAGGAACTGAATCTTGCCAGCAACTGTACAAATGAACTTGGAAATGATAGACCCTTCCTCAGCTAAACCTGCAACTGCAACTGCAGCCTTGTGAAACTGTGAAGCAGAGGACGAGCTAAGCCATGCCCAGATTCTTGATCTACACAAACTGTGAGAAAATAAATTTGTGTTGATTCAAGACTCACAATTTGCCTCCATGTGTTACGCAGCTATGCGCAACTAATACAGTATTCAAAAAATATTTGTGAGAAAATAATGCTTAAATTACCTTTTTAAAATTATCTGTGTAAAGAATGCTCAATTTATACTCAGTTTACCTGGGTTTTTGTCTTAACCCAATCACGTACTAGTTATATGACCTGGCTAAATTGTTTTCGCTCTCTGGAGGTCAGTTTCTTCATCTGTTATAAACAGGTAATTAATTTGGATGACCTCTAAAATCCCCACTAGGTTTCATATATATGAGATATGTTATTTCATATATAAAATTTTATATATTTAATGAAAATAAATTATAAGCATATACAATTTCTTTCCACTCACATTTAGAAGATAACCAAATAAAATAAAATTACATTTATTAGATTTAATTTAAACTTGAGGTTAAATTCATGCTGTGTTTCAAAGACAAAGTCTCAATTTACAATTTGTCCATATTAACATCAATAAAATATTTTATAACCACATGGAAAATTTAGTCTAAAATATGTCTACCTCAGATATTTAACTGTTTATATTTTACTATAATTAAACTAAATGTTGAAAATAGATTATAATTTTTACCTAAATAATTAGTTTTTTGAAAATAATGAATTGAAATTTCTAAAATATACTAATCAGATAAAACCTTTATTTTAAAGTATGAGGAAAAAAATCTAAATTTAGGGGAAATTAAACAATCAATTAAAATTCATTTTTTCCTAACAACTGGTAGATAAATTTAGAACAGAAAAACATTTACTCAGTCCTTAAAAATAAATAATATTACAGCTATTCTAAATTTTTTGGTATATTATTGAAACTCTAGTTCTTAGAGTCTTAAAATATTGATCAAGATGTATTCATGACCCTTCTTTTTTTTTTTTTTTTTTTTTTTGAGTTGGAGTCTCACTCTGTCCCCCAGACTGGAGTGCAGTGGCCACTCCCAGCCCCCGCAGCCTCGACCTGCCGGGCTCTGGCGATCCTTCCACCCCAGCCTTCCAAGTAGCTGGAACTACAGGAGCGCGCTACCACGCCCAGCTAATTTTTTGATTTATTGTAGAGATGAGGTCTCACTTGCCCAGGCGGGTCTCGAACCCGCAGGCTCAGGCAATCCACTCACCGCAGCCTCCCAAAGCGCGGGATTACAGGCTGAGCCACAGAGCCCGGCTGACCCTTTCTTTTTGATGAAAGAAAATCCTTTGCTGTGCAAAAGCTCTTTAGCTTTATGTGATCCCATTTGTTCATTTTGCTTTAGATGCTTGTGGTTTTGAGGTCTTATTTAAGAAATCTTTCCCCAAATCAATGCCTTGAGGCATTTTCACAATTTTTTCTTCTAGTAGTTCCATAGTTTTAGGTCTTACATTTAAGCCTCTAATCTATGTTGATTTGATGTCTGTAGCTGGTAAGAGCTAGTGGTCTAGTTTTATTCTTCTGCATACGGATATCCAGTTTTCTTAGCACCATTTGTTAAAGAGACTGTCCTATTCCTAATGTCTGTTCTTGGTGCTCAGGAGCACAACAGAACAACTATAGTTGACAATATTTGTTGTACACTTCAAAATAACTAGAGGAAAGGATATGGAGTGTTCCCAACACAAAGAAATGATGAATGTTTTGGGTGATGGTTATCCCAATCACCCTGATTTGATTATTACGCATTGTATGCTTGTATCAAAATATCACATATATCCCACAATGTGTAACTATTCTGTACTTATACATATTAAAAATACAGAATAAAAACAAGAAAGTCCTGAATTTGTACCTTTTAATAACAAAATCAAGGTATAATTCTGGTCAAAAACCGTGAACCAGAAGTGTTACTTTAGTTTTCTATGACTGTTGTAACAAATTATCACAAACTCACTTGTTTAAAATGTCCATGTATTATCTCCCAGTTTTCATGATTCAAAATGTGGTTCAAGATGGCTCAAATGCGTTTCTGCTTAGGGTCTACAAAGCTAAAATCAAGTTGTTAAGAGGGCTGCATTTCTAACTGAAGGCTCCAGGAAAGAAGCAGCTTTCATGCTTATTCAACATGAAGGCAGAATTCATTTTCTTTTCTTTTCTTTTTCTTTTTTAATAGGAATCTTCCCTATCACCCTGGCTGGAGTGCAATGGCACGCTCACGGCTACCACAGCCTCGACCTATTGAGCTCAGGTGATCCTTCTGCCTCAGTCTTCCAAGTAGCTGGAACCACTACTTGAAAATGGCATACACCACCACACCCAGTTAATATTTTGATTTATTGTAGAAATGAGGTCTCATCAAACTACCCAGGCTGGTTTCCAACCACTGGACTCAAGTAATCCTCTTGCCTCTGCCTCCCAAAGTGCTGGGATTACAGGCATGAGCCACTGTGCCCGGCTCATTTTCTTCTCATGTTTCCCATGTGGTCCTCTCAATTTTTCAAGACGCCTAAGAGGACCAAGGCTTCATACTGCATGTGTTTCTTTCTCTAATGCTGAATCTCTGCTTTTAGAGACTCATGATATTATATTGTGCCCGCTCAGATAATTTAGGATAATCTCCCTATTTTAGACCAACCTTAACTACCTCTGCAAAATTTTTTTTGTCACGTAATGTAACATAGCCATGGGAATGATACCCAGGGGTGAAGGTCATGGGAACCAAAATTCTACCTATCACGTATGGTGATGTTCTCTATTTTCCTCTCATAATTGAGAGATTCTGTTGGGTATTCAGTTTTATTATTCTTTTAGATATTAAATTTTTAATGTAAAGCCAAAGTAACTTTTTATGTAAATGAAATGCTGAGTGCTTACATAAATCCAACTTCTGTTACCCAAATCGTAATCTGTTAAAGTTTAAAACAAAAGTTATGGAAATAAAAAAAAGGAAAATTACCTTTTGCCACTGTCTTTGTTTCTGGTTTTTCTTTTTTCTCCATTTTCTCTTTGTGAGTTGCTTAAACAGAAAATTTTGCATTAGTACAAACTTTCAATAGATCTCAAAACCAAGTCTTCTCTTGACCTCAGTTTTATAACCATCAAAATCATGTAATATTTTGAAGATTTATGACATTAATGGGCCTAATTCAGAAATAAAGTTATTAATGTTATAACAGCTGTATAGAATCCAAAGTAAAAGCCTTGGCATTAAGATTTAGAAAGCGTTTTGAAAGATCGATCCATTTTCTTTCTCTTTTAAGCCATTATTCCAAGTAGATAAAGCTTTCAGGCTAGACATACTGAGAAGAAACAATTTTTAAAGAAATTGTCAGAAAAATTACCAATATGTCAAGAAGAAGGATTCCCATTAGGATTAACTAAAAATTTAATCAAGACTAAAAATTTGCTTGAGCACGGTGTTTTTCAGCAGAAGCACAAGTGGCTTTGGAGGAAGAACAATTTTGTGCCTTATGAGAGAATATCTTGTGCATTGAAAAAATGCTCAGTTTCTCTGGCCCCTACATAACAATTGTCTTCTACCACTCTAATGTCAGTTTTCACATACACACACACAAATGTATGCACACACACATACACACATACACACACACCTATAGTCCCTAAAAGATAACGGTTTTAGTTCAGAGTCAACAATAGTATATAAAGTAAAAAAAACAATTACTGATTAAGTGCAGCTTATTGATTGAACAGTGTTCCATATGATACTTGAAACATTATAGCTTCTCAATGATTAATAAATTAATAAATTGATATGAATTTATTTTCACTTCTATTTTATTTACATACACTGGTAAAATCTTGTGTCTCTCAATAGTATAAGTGAAGGAGATCTGAGAAATACAAAGCAGTTTATTTTTAAATTTCAAATATATTAAACTCTCTGGTTTGGTAGTTTCCTAAATCACCATACAATTTTCAACATTTGCATACTATTTGTTGGGGGAAAAAAGAGAATTCTATAAATTATAGAAAAGTGAAAAAAAATTATATAAAATGAAGTGATAAAATATGAGATTGAGGGATTTAATCTCTAATAACTGATATTTTTGAAGGCGATTCTGTACCTTTATGACTATTTTTACATTTTTTTCTTAATCTCCCCCCCTTTGTCTTCTTAAAACTTGCTTTTTAGGAACATTTATCAAAAGACTTGAATGGCAAAACTTTTACTTTGAGAATAACGTAAACAAACTTTCATATTTTATGTAGAAGCACCTGGTAAGGAAACGGGAAAACCTTTTATTTTTCAGAAAAACATTAAGTCTACCAGAAAAAGGAATAGCTTGGTTGGCTTAAGGAAGGTGCCAAATTACTAGAGTAGAATGTTGAGACACAAATATTTCCAGTTCTCCCACTATATAATAAGGATAGGAAGGTACATGTGTTTCACTTATATCATAAAAGTTTTCTAAAAAGTGCTCAAAATACGTATCTTAAGAGCCATTGTCTATAAATACAATCTGCGAATCATTTTCCCAGCATCTCAGAGGGATGATTTAAGCCTCACAGAATACTTAATGCATAATGTTCAGCTGAAGATCAAGTGACCCTGACAGATGCAGAGCTGCTGGGAGAGCAGGTGCCTCCTTCTCCGGGTCTCAGCCTCTCCACCACTCAAGCCTGCCCACAGCCACCTCCACCACCACTTGGGGTTATGGGTAATAATAGCTTAGATAATGTTAGCAGAAGGAGCCCTATGCTAGGCTAAGCAGGGCACGATTCACACAAGGTCATGGGACTACATTATAATAACATATCTCCTCAAAAACAAACATTCTTTAACTGGCATACAGTAAATAAACAAACTCTTACAACATGGCATTTTATTTCTGCTTTTCAATTTGAATTGCATTTTCTGCAAGACTTACAATTTAAGGGCAAAAAATTCCCAATTATTTTTAACACAGAAAACATTTAACTCCTGTGATGGTTGAAAACAATAAGAAATGTCAGATTATTTCATTTAGTCAAAACACAGAATGCTGATAATTCTGTATAACCCAGTAGCAGACAAGAAATGGTCACCTGTTTCTAGAGAGAGAAGATGGCTTTATTGAAATACATAGAAATGATCACTAAGTAAACCCGAATTTAATTCAAATTTTCAAATGTGAATAGGCAATAAATAATATTTAAGCACGTTTCAACTGATCTGATTCCTAAATGTCATGAGATGTTCTACCTAAGTGAAATGTTTAACAAAACGAGAAAACTCAGCCGACTGTAGACTGTGGATGCAACAATCAGGTAAAATCTAGCCTAGATATCCTACATACCATCCACTCTAACATTAGCAAAAATTATATTAGAATCTTATTTCCTCATACACTGAAATGGTGTTTTAATGCATTCCAGTAAACTGGAAATTATGAAACCATTTTTTTAAACATGAAGAAAATATTAGTGGCTATAGAATGAATCATTGAATGAAGATTCAAAGGCAGAAACACAACTTGAAAACTTAACACATAAAGTCACATAAAAATTCAAGAATCTAAACATACACACACATGTATACACTCATATATAGACTTATACATGTCCATTCACACAGACAGAAACCGTAACATTGCAAAACAAACAAAGAAAAATATCTGACATAAATTGATAGGCCAAGGGCTATTCGGACCCAAATGACACACACACGTGTCATTAGGAGAAATGGGGAATAAGCATGAACTGTTACACCAGAAGATATATATATCACTAAAAATCATATCCTCCGTTTTCAATTTACAAATAATAAGTAGTTAAAAAATTCAGTGAAGGAAAATATTCTTACTTAATTACTATGTAGCTTTTTAAAGAGATTGAGAAAAATATCTATTTACTGATATAAAAAGATTTCTAGGCTATGCTGTTACACTCTAAACATCAGAATATAGGAAATACTCGATATTGTGTAAAATATAGAGAGAAACAATAACATGCATTATCTTGAAAACACATGACGAAGCTCTGGTAAGATGCACGTAAAAGTCATACGAGTGACTTATTGTGGGAATGTGGAGATGGGAGTGAAGTGAGAAGTAAGTCTTCACCACATTTCTTTATGTGCCAAGCAGTGAGATAGGAATATCTATTCTAAATAAAAATAAAAAATAGAAAGAAGTCGAGGCCAGGTATGGTGACTCACGCCTGACATCCCAGAACTTTGGGAGGCTGAGGCAAGAGGATTGCCTGAGCCCAGGGGTTCGAGACCAGCCTGGGCAACTTAGTGAGACCTCATCTCTACAATAAATAAAAATATTAGCCAGGCATGGAGGCAAATGACTGTAGTTCCAGCTACTTGGAAGACTGAGGTGGAAGAATTGCCTGAGCCCAGCAGGTCAAAGCTGTGGTGGCCGTGAGCGTGCCCCTGCACTCCGACTTTCATGACAGAGTGAGACTCCAACTCAAAAAAAAAATTGAAAAATTGAAAAAAAAGAAAGACAGTAGTCTAATAGGTAATGAAAATATGCAAGTTAGAATAGTGAGATCTATTTTCTTACCGATCAGAGTGGTAAGTATTTTCTGAAATAATATCCTCATTGCTGGCTAAGGCAGTCTCAAAACTGCCTTGGGAAAAACGGACTCCTTTCTGTAAAGTGGTAATAGAGCTCGAGAGTCTTAAGTACTTTATTCCCTTCCGTCCAGAAGTCCCTCTTTTAAGTTCTAGTCTAAGGAAATAATCATAATATAATATTTTTAAAAAGGAAATGCATGGTCACCTAAAGACTGGCTGTGAAGAATAGAAAGTCAAAGGCAAAGGATTCAACGTGTCAAAATGGAAATAAGAATAACTCCATACCTTTCTTTCCAGGTTTTTCTTTTTCTTTTACTTTTTCTTTGTCTTTTTCTTTTTCTTTGTCTTTGTCTTTTTCTTTTTCTCTGAGTGCAACTGGAAAGAAACAGGAATCCTTTTCATTTAAGTAAAAGGGATAAATGAGAAAACATTGCATGGTAGTTTTTTGTTTTTTTTTTTTTTTTTTTGAGTTGGCATCTCACTCTGTCGCCCCGACTGGCGGCCACCGCAGCCTCGACCTGCTGGGCTCCGCGATCCTTCCGCCTCAGCCTTCCGAGTAGCTGGAACTACAGGCGCGTGCTTCCACGCCTGGCTAATTTTTTGATTTACTGTAGAGATGAGGTCTCGCCAAGTGGCCCAGGCGGGTCTCGAACCCGTGGGCTTGGGCAATCCACTCACCTCAGCCTCCCAAGGCGCGGGATGACAGGCTGAGCCACCGAGCCCGGCTTGCATGGTAGTTTTTAATATCAAAAACTTATCTGCTACTTTTAGAACTCTTCCTTTAACTGGCATGAGATTTTACATAGTTAGAGGTTTAAACTTCAAGATAATTATATATTTATTTTTTTATTTCTATTTTTATTTCATATTCAGACACAAACTAGTACCAAACCAAGCCTGATTGCAAAGATAAGAATACCCTTCAGCTTTTCCAGATCTTCAATTTAATGAACTGAAAAATTTTTAAAGTTATCATGCCATATGCCTAAGGAGCCCGGCTTCGATATTGGAAGAATGCCAGAAATATGAGGATAAAAATAGAGAGACATAATTTTCTGAACTAGAAGCAAAGAACAATCATCCTAAATTGCATGTGTTAATCTTCTGAAAAAAGTCCACACAAAAATTTTTTTAAAAAATATGCTGAAATGAGACTAAAGCATACTAAATCTTCTCGAAGACAACAAAATTTAATTTAATACGAGCAATGACCCAAGTAACTATTACAACAGGACTCACATTTAAATCACAATCTCATCCCATACTTGAGTCATAATTCTTCTTCGTGATCCAACTAGAAACATGGGACTCATCTCCATTGGTTGCTCTCTTTTATTTTTCTCTTTCTGTTCATTCACCAACTACTTTAAATCATACTTTTTAAATATTCCTCTTACCCATCATCTTTTATCCAATATTATACTCCCGAACACTCATTTATTTACACGAGAATATAAAAAGAACACCTATGTGCTGAAGACTCTGCTAAACATGACAGATGCCCTTCTGGTCATCATGGTGTCAACAAGCTAATGGCTGACGAATGCTGCACATGTCATGACAAGGGTCGGCAAGTGCGGTTAGCAAAATTGCCAGGAAGAAAATATGCAGGTTGGGATGTGGATGCATAAAATGGGACTGAATTTAATCTGTGTTGGGGAAAGGCTTCTTGGCAGAAGTGACATTTAAGAATGTGAAAAAACGAGAAGAAATGAGCCTACCACAAGAGTAGGAAGGACAAAAGGGAAAGAGGCCGTTTCAGAAAGTTGGAGCAGAATGTGCGCCCCGGGCCTTTTATTACACTTATTATCATAATAGGTTCCTGACTAGTCTCTCGAACCTTTAGATGTAGATTTTTCTCTCTTATAGTTGCCTTTCTAGCATGAACATCTGATTATGTCATCACCTGTTGTAAATGTTAGTGCCCCCCCTTTGCATGGTATCTGTCACACAGTGGGTGCTACGTCAAACATAAAAATATTGTATTGCTCCAGTGGTCTGACATTTGCTTACCAATCCAATCTCCTCTCCCAGGAATTTCTCCTTGAACTTGACATTCCCGTGATAACTAAACGCTGTTGCTCTACGAGCACGCCGTGTGTCCCCATAATGCCTTTGCAACTCTGCCTGTTGGTGCCTTCCATCTAGAATTTCCACAACTGCGTCTCTTTGTTTTTCTTTCCCTGTTCCATGCTCCCTTTCATCTTGGTTCAAATGCCTCCACCTGTGAATTGTCTTTGCTCTCTACTTTATCATATACCATCGGCACCATGTACGTAATTTGACTTCAGCCGTAAAATAATAATACCCCCATTGTTTATATGTCTGACTACCCAGTAAATAAAGTCTTTAGGGTCACACATGTTATCTATTTTTGGCATCTCTGACTCACCACATGGTCATAATGTTTTTGAAAAAGTAAAATTCTAAAATGTAATAAAAAGAGCTGTTTTGTCTTCTAATTAAATTCTGTTTATGAATGATGTGGTGTATATATATAATAGGCACTTCTTGCTTCACATCATTTGACATTTTTTACAATGCATTAACATTTTTTAGATAATCAAAACCTAATGAAAAAAAGGAGAACAAAAGAAAATCTTAGAACACTGAGAGTTTTTTTTTTTTCTTCCCAAATTTCACTTTAGGTGTTTTGAGCTACTAAGTTCAATATAAATATCTCCCAAATTAGGGCTAAAACAAATCAGCATTCGCACTGACCACAAGTAGTTTATTTTGGTTCCTTTGAATCACTATTAATTAAGCTAAAAAAAAAATCTTGGCAAAAACAAAGCCTCTTTTAAAGTTTCTCTAGGGGGAACCAAGTTTGCTTGAGATAAGCTGTGCTTCCAGGGCTCTGATTGGAAAGACCCTCAGGGGAACACCTAATCTGTGTCTCTGCCTCTGTAAGAAACGAGACTCGCCCACCTCGGACAGCTGGTTGTCCATTCCGCTAAAGGATTTTCAGATTGACGTGTGCACAGGCATAAATGAGAGAATTAATACAAAATCAAAAGAGCAAAGGGGCTGAATTCAGACTCAAATTAGCATATTAATGCCTGATTCTTGTTGCCCTAGGGAAAAGTCTAGTTCCTCCCAGCCGGAATTTTGATTTACAGACACAGTACTGTATGCTAGAATTTCATTATCCCTCTCAGAAATGGCACCGTAACACTTCTTAGTGAAGCAGCTGGACCCGTGTGCTCTAGGGAGCTGTTCAGAATGGCAGACAGCCACTAAAGCTTCTTGGACGGAAACTTCAAACTTTGGCAAGACTGCTCAAATACAAAGTTTTGTAATGACTTTCAACACAACAATACGACGATCAGTAACTGCCTTAGTAATCACTCTACAATAAAAATAATTTGCTACAAAAGCTACATTTGCATGTGTGTCTCTTTGCTTAAAACCCACAACCAGGAGTTTTTGTGTGGAAGAAGAAGCAAAGAGGACCTCCTTGTCCCCAACCTTGTCTGGCAAGTTCTGTCTTAGCCGGGACAGTTTTAGCTCAGGACAAAATAAGCTTTTTGCACCTGCTAGAGCTTAATTTGTTTGTCCTCCTTATTTACAAGAAACAAAAGTCCCTTTGGTATGCAGATAATTAAAAGCAAATGGAATTCACCACTTGGAAGGGCCCTGGTGTTTGGCATCTGAGTTGGCATGGCCCCGCTGTTCCTGCCTTTGCCCAGACTCTGACCTTTCCCTGACCAGAACATTCAGCCTGACTCAACTCAAGCACGTCTCTCAGCCTCCCAGATGGCCCCTCTGCAGTACTTTCCAAGCTGTGCTCTGCACTTCTGCTTTTGACCCTGGAAGCCGCCAGGCGAACTGTGTCTTTTCCTGAAGTAGATCAGAGCTCACAACGTGCCTGACCCTATGGTTCTTAATAGGGTACCACACTCCCTCAGGGCCGAACAATAGGGACCACGCTGTCAGAGTTCTTGATCTCTCTGTTCTTCGTTTCCAATTTGAAAATTTTGGTGCCAAGTTTCTTCAAGTGCTGATTTGTGTAGGCTACTACATTCTTTGTTTGATGGTTAGCAAATAAATTTAATTAACCAAAATTCTAGAATTCATGCTTGTCTTCAGACTACTGCATAGGACTAATCTCAAGCATCCATACTGAAATACATCAAAGAGATATACAAGTAAGCATTGCACCTTTTCATTGTGAAAGACTTTGGAGAGCATCATTACTTATAATATATTTTACTAATATTTCTTTCAGTTAATTTCTCTGCTTTTTATATTTTGACTGCTTTTTGTTTGTTTCATCTTGGGATGGAGTCTTGCTATGTTGCCCAGGCTGGTGTCAAACTCCTGGGCCCAACAATCCCCCCAAGTAGCTGGGATTACAGACATGCATCACCACTATGCCTGGCCTCTAATTTTGTTGTTGTTTTTGTTGTTGGATAGGTGAACATTTTTTAAACAGTTTCATAAAATGTATAGACATTGTTTTAATTCATCTTCTTTTAATGAAAGAGCATGATAAATTAAAATTAAGTTAAAAAAAACAAATTGTTTCAGCTACCACTAAACAAAAATGCCAAAATTGCATGTCTTAGTTAGTGAGTATGCCTCTGCTTCATTATTTTTAATAACTAATTTGTAAAGTTTCAATTCTGTGCAAAGGCAAAATAATCTACATGCTTTTTAAAAGACAATAATGAACTTGATAGAAAAACCTTCTTGAGCAAAAAAATATTCTCAAAGATTTCCCAAAGGATTAATTCAAAATTTTAACTTTAATATAATCACACGATTTTTAGGGCTGGTAGGAATTTAAGAGGGCAGCTAGGCTGAACATCTTTGTTCACAGATAAGAAACTGCAGGCTCCTAAGAGTCCTCAGCAGAGCAAGAAATAAATATTTTATCTATTTGCTCAGCCAGTAGTTTCCCCTCAAAATGACACCGCCTTGTGCACCCCTTGTCTCCAGCAGACGGTAAACTTGCTCTTATGAGCCAAAGTGTGATGACTGAATTCTCCAAGCACGTTAATCTATGCTCTACCATTCAATCATGTACACACTTCGTTTTTTATCATGGGCCCTTTAGTTTTTCTATTAAAGTGAAAATTTGGCAAGTTACCCAAAGTTACAAATCTCACTTGATACGTAGGCTTTCAAACACAAAATAGACATCCTCACTCTAAAATATTTGTTTTCTTTTCAAATTCCATTGAATTGTATAAACAGTGATGCCCAGCTTTGTGTAAAGCCTTCTGTTTTCATTTCCCAGGTTTACCTTCCACAGCTGCCAGAAGAGAAGGGAAAACGTATTTTGAACTTTAAGGAGAAAATTAAATACAGCAGGAGACAAGACAAAACCTAGAAGTCTATATGATACAGGATGACTAAATTAATTTGTGAGCTTTCACAGTATTTTTTATCAAGGATTCCGGGATATTTAGACACATTTTCATGGTCTGTTCTCTTTGATTTTGAGCCTCACCATCAGCAAATTCCCTCGTCAGCCTATGATTCCAATCCTGCAATTGTTTCAGAAACTTGAGGAGTTTAAGCCAGTCAATCCATGTTACATTTCTAAATCATCCTTTTAAAAAACATTCCACGCCTTGGGAGGCTGAGGTGACTGGATTGCCTGAGCCCGTGGGTTCCAGACCCGCCTGGGCAACTTGGCAAGACCTCATCTCTACCATAAATCAAAAAAATGAGCCGGGCGTGGTGGCGCGCGCCTGTAGTTCCGGCTACTTGGAAGGCTGAGGCGGAAGGATCGCCGGAGCCCAGCAGGTCGAGGCTGCGGTGGCCGGGAGCGGCCACTGCACTCTAGTCTGGGCGACAGAGTGAGACTCCAACTCAAAAAATAAATAAATAAATAAAATAAAATAAAAAACATTCCTAGCCAGGTGTGGTGGGTCAAGCCTGTAATCCCAACACTTTGGGAGACCGAGGCAAGAGGATTGCCTGAGCTCAGGATTTCAAGACCAGCTTGGCTAGGTTGGGGAGACCTCATCTCTACAATAAACAACAAAAAATTATCCTGTAGTGGTGGCACATGTCTGTAGTTCCAGCTACTTGGAAAGCTGAGGTGGAAGGATCGCCAGAGCCCAGTGGATCGAGGCTGCGGTGGCAGGGAGTATGCCACTGCACTCCAGCCTGGGCGACAGAGTGAGACTCCTACTCAAAAAAAAAAAAAAAATTCCTTTTGACTCTGTGCACCTGATACTAGTATGGGTTAAATTATCTCCCCAAAAAGAATGTTTTTTGAAGTTGTAACCCCTCAGTACCCCATAATGTGACCTGACTTGAAAACAGAGTTTTTACAGAGGTAATCAAGTTAAAATGAAGTCATTAGCCTGGTCTCTAATCTAATAGGATTGGTGTCCTAAAAAAAAAAGGAAAATCTGGATCCAGAGATAAGTGTGCATGGAACACAGTGTGACGGGACAGAGACACAGAGAGAAGTCCATTTGAAGATGGAGGTGGACACCGTGGAGTTCCTCTGCAATGCAAAGATTGGTGGCAAACCACCAGAGCCAGGAGAGTGGCAAGGAATAGATTGTCCCTCACAGCCTCTGAAGGAACGAGTGCCATGGAAACCTTAGCTTTGGATGTCTAGCCTCTATGACTGTGAGACAGCAAACCTCTGTTAAATTAAAGCCATCCGGTTTTGGTATTTTGTTATAGCACCCCTAGAAAATCAATGCTCTGACTAATAATTCGACTTCTGTTGTGTCCCTTTAACCAAGTTCCCAACCGGTTCCCTGAGGACTGAACCTGACTTCATTGTATGTCTTCCATGTTAAGTTTCAGAGTCTACACCCAGACCCCAACCATCCATTCCTCCAAGGCCCTACCAGAAACTGCAACCAGACCTACTCAGCAACTGAGTAGGTCAGTCCTCAAACTGCACCTCTCTCCCAGGGCCCCTCTGAGGAGTACCTTACACATGGGAGTAGAACTGTGTATTCCCTTTATCAGATCTGCCATTGAACTGGGTCTTATCCATCATTGAATTTTTAGTGCCCAGTATGGTGTTTGGCACCAAGTAAGTACTGTGAGTAAATGAATGTGTGTTCTCACCCAATGGTTGTGGCTGCCTTTTTCATTGACGCTAGCTGCCTGCCAGAATATTCCCTGCTCCCATCAGCTAGTCCTCCCTGAAACTAATCACATGCTGTCTGTCAGCACATTTCCTCCATGTAAACTTCCTCTCCGTTCCTGGGTCAGCTCTTCACCTGACGATCCAGATGGATATAGCAGGCAACCACAGTGTAGCAGGCCTTATTAGAAAAAAATTCTTTTAGCTAGTTATTTGTTTACCACCAGATTCTTGTCTTTTCTGGGTCCTCCCCCCTGCCCCCGTTCTATAAGTAAATTTATATGTCAAATAATTAAATAGAAGCCTAAATCTTATCTGAAGTAACCACTAAAATGTTCAATTGCAAAAAAAAAAAAAAAAAAGGCAATATACAATAAACAAGCAGCTACATAGAAGAAAAAAACTAGAAGAAAATTTAAAATACATTATTATTTTTCTCCAGATAACTGGGATTGTGTTCAGGGTGGAGGTCACTTTTTTTTTTTTTTTGCATTTTCCTAATTATGCAGATTGATCTATACAGCTTTAATCTGATTTTTTTTTAAAATAACTTTTGTTGGTTTTGTGTGGGTGTTTTCAGATTGCATGTTATAGATAGTTTTTGCTTTACTATCTAATTGCTCATTACCATTGATCAAATAAATCTGACATTACAATGGCCCAATTAAAGCTGAATAATTACAAATATGTTTAAAAATGAATATAGAAATGTCAAATACAAAATGTGTCTACAGGAATCAAGTAGAGATTAACAAAATAGAATAAATGAACACTTCATTCATTCATTTACTTCTTTTTTTTTTTTTTTGAGTTGGAGTCTCACTCTTGTCACCTAGGCTGGAGTGCAGTGGCATGCTCATGGCCACCACAGCCTCGAGCTGCTGGGCTCCGGCAATCCTTCAGCCTCAGCTTTCCAAGTAGCTGGAACTACAAGCGCATGCCACCAAGCCCAGCTAGTTTTTGTGATTTGTTGTAGAGACGAGGTCTCACCAAGTTGCCCAGGCTGGTCTCAAACCCCCGGGCCTCAGGCCATCCTCTTGCCTCGGCCTTCCTAAGTACTGGGATTACAGGCTGAGCCACTGTACCCGGCCCTAATTAATTTATTATTTCAATTTTTTTTTAGTGTGTTGGATACTTTGTTAGCCGTTGGAATGATTTTCAATTTACTATAAGCACACATATTCAGAGCTGCTAGGAATCTGAGACACTATGGAGCGTAAATGTCTTTGTTCAAGGATAAGGAAAGACAGACACATGAAAGTCAGTCCCGAGGCTGACCTGGGAGATCCACGAAGACAAGCACAGTTCCTGCTCTCAATTTGTGGTCAAAATTCCCCAAAGTGTAAAGATTGAGGTGTAACAGCACACATAACGTACCCAAGTGCCCCCAGGGAAGAACAGCAAAGAGGGCCTCTTAAAGGAACTGTCAATCTATCCAAGAAGCAAAGAAATGCACATGACTCTGCCAGGTGTCTACGTAGGAGAGCCTGGTGGCCAGAGGGAACAGGGCGTACTCAGGCACAGAGTTCTGAGATGGTGGCCGTGCCTGCTTAGGACTGCCCCCACGGCTCAGCCTGCCTATGGCATGGGGGGCATCAGCGGGATCTGGAGTGTTAGAGGTGACAGGGAGGGAAAAGCTGCTTTGGTGGGAGCACCTGGTTAGGAGGCAACAGAGCAGGGAAGATGTGGTGGAGACTGGAGATTCGTAGGGGTATCCGTGATCAGATGAGGAAGGTCTTGCATGCCAGGCTAGAAAAGGTGGCTTTTATCTCTGAGGCCCTGGGCCAACAAATGGAGTTAAGTCCATAAGTGACACGATTAGCATACCAAGGAGTTAATGTCTGGAAATTAGTTAAGCAGCGATTGTCACCCTTGAATTAAGAAATGATCCTGGAGGAGATACCAGTGAGAGGACAGAAAGATAGTAGACTGAATTATAGTGAGGAGGGGCTGGGCAGCATTGAACGTGAGTGTTGAAGGAGACCAAGAAGTCTCAGGCAAGGACAAACCCAAATGCCTTCACGGAGTACTCTTGTGATGATGGGGGGACAGTAGGGATTGTGGCAAAGAGGGCGTGCAGGCCCCACCTAAGGGGACTCAGTTACTCCTTGTTTAAAAACGCTCATGGATCAAAGGACATTTCACAGGAAACCACTGTGAGATGTACTTGGACTCCAGACTATGAGTTCAATCGTCAGGGAGTCTAACCCCAGCTACCCATTTGAACACTTGGGGAGCTTGGCTCCAACCCTGGCCTTATCTCCCAAACCTTAATCTCCCCAGGATGGAGTCTGCACATAGATATATTTGTAAAAAGCTACCGTGGTGATATAAAGTGCAGTCAGGGTTGAGTGCCACCCCTGGCAATAATGACTCTTAGATTTGTAGCTTGAATAGCTGAGGTGGACGGTGATGTCCATTCTGAGGACAAAGAATACAGATGGTTGAAGGCGTTTTTTGCAATAGATGTTAGTATGTTAGTATGGGACTGAATATACCGAAAGCAAGAAGTCTGCTGGTTTCTGCGCTACGTCAGATGAGAGTCAGCCTTCTCAAATATCAAAATCAATTAACCACATGGGCTCCTAAATTAGTTGGTCTTAAATAAAATGTAAAGGGATTATCCAATAAAGAAAATACTTGAATATTCAAGGTATTCTTAAGATTTTATTTAGAATATATGCACATTAAAGATGCATTTTAATGAGGAATTTGCATTATAATATCCGAAGGGGACTATGGCACTATTTTGGACATGCGTAAACTTTGTCCGTCTTCCAATGAGATTAAGCTCTTCACAAACCGTTTTAAGAAGAACACAACAAAACAAAAGAGAATGCATCTAGCTGCCTCAGAAAAAAACAAAAATAATAGAGCTATGCTGACTTTTTCTGATCTCCCAAATTAAAGAAACCTTGAATATTTCCCATAAGTGTGTGTTGTCTAGACTGGTACGAGCAAATTCTGATACCAGGGACTGAGCAAGTGAAAAGAACAAAAAGAAGAGAGAAAATTTGGTATAGATTATAGTGGAAACCCACATGTTCTTACGTTAGAGAAAACTGAGGGGAAAACTTGGCTCTACAATCATTGTGCTCAAGTAAACTTCAGTATTCTCAGTTTTTAATGAGATTATGTCTACCACATTCAATTGTTCTATGAAGTCAAATATTAGATGTAAAAGAGTAACTATACTGCCGGGCTTGGTGGTTCAACCTGTAATACCAGCACTTTGGGAGGTCAAAGCGAGTGGATTGCCTGAGCCCATGGGTTTGAGACCAGCCCAGGCAACTTGGCGAGACTTTGTCTCTACAATAAATCAAAAATTAACCTGGCGTGGTAGCACACGTCTGTAGTTCCAGCTGCTTAAAAGGCTGAGGTGGAAGCATCGCCGGAGCCCAGCAAGTCGACGCTGGGGTGGCCATGACTGTGCCAGTGCATTCCAGTCTGGGCGATGGAGTGAGACTTTGACTCATAAAAAAAAAAAAGAGTAAGTATAGTAAGAGTAAGTTCACAGTAAATAAACACCCATATAATATCAATTTATTTAAAGAGGGGAAGTACAAACATAGGAATGACATGAAAGTAAAGGTAGTTTAATGTTATGTTATGGGAACTTAGGATGATACATCTTAAATCCCTCCAGCCTGTGATCAGACAGATATTGGGTGGTACTGAAGAGAGAGAAAGAAGCCATGCAGATAAGAAAGCACTAAGGGTCTGTCATTTACCCAGTCAAAAGTGATAAGGAAGACTAGTTGACTAGTTCATAGCTACTGTTTAAAACTAGCCAAGAATGATTCTAAGAATTTCATACATGCATCTTATAATCATCAAGTTCTTACAATTTTATTATCCCATTCTACAAATGAAGAAATAGAGGCAAAGGAAGATTAATTATCCTGCCCAAGGTCACATAACCAGAAGTTACTACATTTGGATTCTAACCCAGATGGGTTAATTCAAGACCTTTCTAGAAGTAGAAGAAAAGGATGGTGACAGTCTTCTTTGTTAAAATCACACATTGTGCTCTTATTTTATTTATTGAAAAAGTATATCCAAATATTTACCATTGGTCAGGGAAATGTTCTTAAAAAAAGACTGGAATTTTTTATTAATGACAAGTATTACCAGTCTCTGTAATTCCTTCCAGAGAGTCTGTATATCTTTTTATTTAAGATTCTCAGAGGCAGAGTTGGTTAGGTTTACAAAAGATCCCAGATTGTTGACTGCTAGAGAACACTGGTCAACATTTCTTACCATGTAGCATGAGGTTCTGGTTCCCACTATAGCACTCATTCATCTGAAATTTTCATGGGAGGAGCTCTCGAGACTGCCTTAAATCCATCTGGACATTTACAGTTCTTAAAGGTTAAACAGGAATGCATTCTAAAATATTTGGCTCTAAATACAGGTGTATTCTGCAAGATCGTTCTGACCTATAAAAACTTTCACTCGAAACCACCACCCTGACATGGAATCAGCATCCTTCAAGCTAACTTGTGCTAGAGTACCTGCTTATACCCACAGCTACTCTTTTGGGGTGCACTCCTTCTGCCTGCTCACCAAGGGCCGTTTCTATAAGTAACAACTCGGCAAGTAACATTTGGTAATCCAGGAAAAGTTGAATTATGGTTGGAAGTTTCTTCTAAGCAAATGTAATATTCTACTATATTACTATATAAATTCAATGCAAGGTCACAAGTATTCCAATTATATTTATAAAATAAATTCCTACTTTATCGTGTGAAATGAAAAACAAGGTTAATTTAGTCCAAAGGTAAACCCTAACTAATATGTCAGAGTTTATGCCTTAAAATCATAATGAGTACTCATTGCCAAGTTTTAAATTAAAGTGCTTACTCTTCAGCAGCATGAAACTGCTGCTTCTCTAATGGACAACATCAAAAAAATAAACAGAGGGATGAAGCAAAAATCTATGTTAGCTAGATATGATAGATATAAATCAGTTAATGTGACTATAAGAAGTATCGAATTTTCTGTGAAAAAGAGTTAGAATTGAAGCTGAATAATCCTTTGACTCAATAAAAATGAATGAGTTTGCATATTTATATAGAATTGTTTTGGAAATATATGTTCTCTGGAACTACATATTCTTTGGTTTCTGTATCGCAATTGATGAGTAACTCATCTAAGTGTAGATTTCCAAGGCTTTCCCAATAATTCCCACTCTCCTAAAATCTTATAGAATGTCATATAGTCCCTAGAAAGAGAAAAAAAAAATAGAGAAATGGAATGTGATCTAGCTTCCACCATCACCAAAATTTTTCTCTTCCCTTAAAAACACACCAGCTTCAGCATAATGAATGTTTTTAGACTCGGTTATCTTCTGACTTGTTTATAATCATCACAGATTACTAGCACCTTGTAGATAATAGTATCTTTTCTTATAAGAGTTCAAAATATTTGATAACAACTTAAATTCCCAACTATTCATCATATAGAATCATAACTGACATGGAACATGGCAAACAGAAAAAGGTATTAAACTATATATAAGAACAGTTATAAAACTATTATCTACATACACAAACAGTTATAAATAAAACATATGTTTTCACTGATTTATTTGGAGATAATGAGCAGGTATTATTCTACCTCAATTACTAAGGAAAATAAGCAACAAAATGCAAGCTTTTGTTCACATTAACCCGGAAAAGTTGTGGAACAAAAATAAACTATTTCTGATGCCCTGTTCAATGTTAAACAGCAAAGCCTCCCTTTTCTCTTTCTTGAGAAATAATCACTTTCCCCAAATATATTTGGTCTACTCAAGAAATATATTCAGGTTACTAATCTGCAGCACAGTCTTTGAGAAATTTTTTGTAAACTTCAGCCAAATTCACTGTTTTAATTATGGAAGTCTTGCTCGTTTAATAAACCCACTCTATAGCCCACTGACATCAGGATTCTAACAGGGCCAGGTCCAAAATGCAAATGGTGCCATCAGCATTACTATATCCACTCCAGCAGCACTGTTATTAAATTAATAATTCAGTCTGCAAGATAAAGCAGAAGAGACCCCAATCATGTGGAACCAGTTGAGTTTCTGTTTAACTTCCAGCAGAAACACAGCCAGTTCAGTCATGGTTCGCTTAGTCAATTTGTACTCAAACGCTGAGTCCAATTTCCCTGACCAAAGGAATTAAGAACCAAGAAAAGAAAAAAACAAGAGAACAGTAAGAAGATGTTAGTTCCCTAAATACAAATATAAATAGGTTTCAGTTGAGTGAGATTCAATGTTCTGATTGTAGACAAATTGGCTGACCAATCTAGAAAAAGAATTAAAGACATAATATCTGTGGAGCGATTAGAGCTCTTTTCACAAAAAGTAAGTACAGGAAGTATATTTTAAGAACAATAATAATGTGGCATTGTAACATAGATTTACACACTAGTGTAATTTAAGGTTAGTTAGAACTTCTGTGAGTTGAACTTCTATGATTTTGAACTTTATTCTCTGCAACTGTAGAATTTACTACAATTAAATTTGTGCTGTTCAGTTTTTGACATAGTAAATCCTAAACAACATTCAACATTAATCCCAGAAAAATTATTTCATTTTCTGTCTGTATCATAAAAAGGTGGTAATTAAGCGATTTCCATTTTTGCCCTGCCTTATCTAAAAACCATGTGTAACTGACCATTGGGAAAACCTGGGTATGCTCGGAAATAGGTTCCTTTGAATGTCTTTGCTTCCTGTAAGTTTCTTTTAAGTTTTATCACTATGTGTGTCACCCCCAGAAAAGTGACACTTATGAGCTGGGCAAGACAATGCTGGCCTTTATTAATATGCTACTGGTGCAAGATTGCAGTTCCTGGATTCAGTGCAGTTGAAGGGACATTAATCATCATGTTGTCACTGTCCCTCTACCCCCTACGGCTGTGCAAGAAAGCTGCGGGCCATGGAATTTTGCAGTGAGGTCATATAATGACTCTGCATTTCTACACTGAAGTTTGTAAAGGTCTTGCAAGGCATGAGAAGTTCAGGCTAAAATAAATTGAACTCTGACTTACTATAGTAACTTCTTAAAAGAAGACAATGTTTTTGCTCAGAAAGTCGAAATATATATTTGTGGTGCTTCCTTAGTAAATAACAACTGGTTGTAATTTATTTGAAGATTTGTCACACATTTTGATGCTACCTTGATTCCAATCATTAAATATTATTTATATATTGACACCTAAAATTAATCTGAGAGTCACCTGCTTATTTAAACAAAACCAAAGATTTTAAAACAAATAAACAGAAACATAAAAATCTTCTTTCTCCCACATGAGTATACAGACATACATATGCTAAAAAGTATATATTTAAAATTAAACATTTACCTCTAGTTTGCGGTTTCCTTTCAGGTTTCTCCTGCTTTTCTGCCTTTTCTTTGTGTATTTCTAAGGAAAAAGGTAGATTTTATAATCCAAAACTCTGCAAAAGTATAAAATGTAAACTATAGATAGGACCTAAACTTTATAATTTGACCACAAAGCTTAAATTATTGTATAATCTCTAGCACGCTTATCAGTTTCTAAAAGGAAAGAGCCTCTGTAGCATATCGCTAACCAACTCACTTGTTGAAATAAGGGAAAAACTTGCGTTATCTCAAAATTAGTTATTTGAAAAAGCTTAAACATTTAATCGACAGAAATATGTTGTCACCATTTTCAGTTCTAAAATTGATCACAAACTATAATTATGTTTTATTTCAATTACTCTCAATATGAATTAAGAATCCTTAATAAGAATGTCATTTAGATTTAAGATTTGGTTTTTACATATCAAATTAAGAATTTGTGAAATGAACTGCAACAACTATCTAATAGGAAATATATCTCAAAAGTATTGACTCTAAGCTATGTTTATAATCAGCATTTGGCATTACATTTAACCAATAATTACCGCAAGCAGATATGACACATTTCATAGAATAAGTTAGTTGTACATTTCTCTAAATATCAGGTTTTAACAAACATATTTAATTTACCGCTAGCTTCAGAATACACGCATTGCCAAGGTTTAGGAAATGAAGTTAAGTCTGAATTTGTAGTTAATGTGGATAGAAGTAAATTTGAGATAAGAGTTCACAATTATGATTACTACCCCTGAAAAGTGACTTAATCTTAAATATCTGGTTCTTCTTAGAAAAATGCTAATGAGGTTTACTTATTTATTTATCACAACTTTATTCCACAGATGATCTGAGATGGTACTAATTACTGTACACATTTTAAACTCTCCATTTGTAAATTTGCATTTGCATTTTTACAATTTTTCCAGAAGTCTGCTAAATTAAGACCAACCATAGAAACACTCTAAATATCTTCAGAAAAGACAGCTACCAACTTTCATTCACCTATTAAGGAGGTATCTACCACAGTGAAGATTTCCTTCCCTTATTTCCCCAATTAAACAGTCATCTTACTATCTACAGGGTCAGTCCTCTACCCTAATCCCATCCATGAACTTGAATATGTCCGTGGAGATTCAGAAAAGTAAGGTAAACATCCATATCTCTGAACAAAATTTTCTCCAAGACGCAAGAGAACATCTCCAAAGGGCATAGGAAATTTCCATCTTCCTGCCTCTCTCACTGCTTTATGTCTCCTTTATTCTCCAAATTTCATTCTGCAGCAGGGTTTCTCACTTTAACACTACTGACTTTTTGGATTGGGTAAAGCAATACTGGGAGCAGCATGAGGTTATTCTGTGCATTCTAGGACATTTTGGAGCATTCTTGTCCTCTACCCATCAGATGCCAGTAGCCCCCATACCTACCTACCAGTCTTGACAACGAAAAATGTCTACAGCCTTTGCCAAATGCCCTCTGTAAGGCAAAATTAACCCCGGTAGAGAACCGCTTTTGTAAAGTTACATGATAAGCAGCCTATCACTCTTTGTCACTGTCTAGGCCTATGCTGTCCAACATAGTAGCCACTAGATGTGTGGGCATATTAAGTACATGATATATGGTTAGTCCAAATTGAGAAGTATAATAACTGTAAAGTACTCACAAGATTATGAAGACTTAGTATCAAAAGGTAAAATATCTCATTATAGTCATTTACATTTTGAAATGAAATTATTTGGGGCATATTGAGTGGAATGGTTTTATTGATGAGTCAATTTGGGTAGGCTACTATCGCAAGTTCATTTAGAACGCTAATCTGAGAGTTGCTTGAAGAGACTTTGCAGATGTAATTAAAATCTTTAATCAGTTGATTTTAAGTACAAAGATGATTCTGGATAATCTGAGTGGACTTCTCTAATTGCATTGCAAAGTCTTAAAGATAATCCTGAAATTTCCTAGGGCAAGGACAGAGATTCCACCTATGGACATCTTTGGTCAATAGCTTTTGGACTCAAGTTTGACCGTAATCTTCTCTTCCCTGTGTTATGAGTTCAAATATTCTTAGCCAGTCTCCACAATCATGAAAGCCAATATCTTGCAATAAATTTCGTGGCTTTTTTTGGTCTTGTTTTTGTTTTGTTTTGTTGTAAGTCAGAGTCTCACTCTATTGTCCAGGCTGGAGTGTAGTGGCACTATCATGGTTCACTACAGCTTGACTTCCTGGGCTCGGGAGATCCTTTTGCCTCAGCTAGGTCACTGGGACTATAGGTGTATGCCACCATGCTCGGCTATTTAAAAAAATTTTTTGTAGAGATGAGGTCTTCCTTTGTCACCCAGGCTGGTCTCAAACTCCTGGGCTCAAGCTAGCCTCCCGCCTCGGCCTCCCAAAGTCCTGGGATTAAGGCATAAGCCACCACACTCTGCCTAAGTTTCTTAATATATAAGTGTATCTGAATAATCTCCTACTGGTTCTGCTTTGCTGTTTGAGCCCTGATTGATGCATTGAGTTAAGTAGGACTTATTTTTTAAAAGTTTTCAAAACATAACTACCAGAATTTTTTTTTTTTCTATGTTGCCCAGGATGGTCTTGAACTCCTGGACTCAAGCAATCTCCTTGCCTTGGCCTCCCATGGTACTGGGATTACAGGCATGAGCCACCACACCCAGCCTATTAAATTGCGTATTTGGCTCACATTATATTCCTACTAGACAATGCTTAGCTAGTCCTGGAGGAAGCAAATAAGCTTTATAATGTCTTAAGTCAGTGAACTGAAGAAATGAACTTGGTATTTATTTTCTCCTGCCAATACCATTCTACTTCTTCCTGCCTCTCCAAACCAATAGAAGATATAGAGAAGATGGGTGTTTTGTAAAACTCAAGTCCAAAAAGCAAGTAAAATACCCAAGACTTAGCGTGGTCTTTGGATACGCTAAGGGAGTCACCTTTAAGAGATAATTTTACTCCTAATAGGTATTGATTTGAATACAAAGATAGAACGCAATGTTCAAAATTTTCAAATTACATGAAATTCTACATTTACTATGACATGGGGAGGCCTTAAAATGGTCATTTAGAATAGTATTTTCCATTTAGAGGTAGGGGTGGGTATGTGTGCTTGTGTGTGTCCTTGCTGGCTATTGAAAAGATAAGAGGCTCAGATGCAAATTAGACTCTTCTGCAGGATTTAGTCTGAAAAATCCTTTCAGAGCCTCCTAGCCTAATTTAGATTTTGGGAACCACAATGTTTGGGCAGGGTGGTGGTTTGTGGAACTAGACAGTCTCTGTTGATCCACCGTAGGGATTCTCGCAAGGCAGGGGGAAGCTTGCACATCAGAGAACAGATGTCACAAGTACTAGCAGGAGCTGCCCCGTTTCTCTTAGACCTTGTGCATGTAGCTGCGTAGAAAGCGTAGGGGCTAGACTGTAAACAGAATTGCAGTGAGCAGGAGTCCATCCTGGAGAAAATAAACAAAAAAGACAAATCTCAAAAAGACCAAGATCAAGACGACCACTCAGGAAAAGGAAAAGGCAGGGGCCACTTACCAAGTAGGAGAAGCATGTACGGCAAGGGGCCTGTCCTCCAAAAGACAATTGTGGGGTTTTGGGGGGGAGTCCTCCCCTCGTGTTGCCTTCTTTAAGTCTGTTTCTCCTTTAGTTTTACTTGTTTATTTTTGCCAAAGTAAAACTTATGATGATCCCCGTGCCCCACCCTCCCTGTTCACCCTATCTCGTCCTGAAAGACTTTTTGTTTGTTTGTTTGTTTGTTTCCCTAGATGAAAAAAGTTCTCAAAGGGTAAAACGCCTTGCTGATGTGGAAGAGGTGGAAAAAAAAAACGGCAGAAGTACCAAACGGCATCAAAATCGACGAGTTCAAAAACTGTTTTGAGCAGTGGAAAAAGCAACTCATTAGGTATATTGCGTGAAATGGATAGGAATTTAAAGGTGACTGAAGTTTTACATGTAACACTAAAAACACAATTTTTTAATATATAAATTTCAGTTTTTAGGGGTCCCACTTGTATATTTCAGAGCATTTATTTTTGATTCTGTGATAAGCGGATTAAACATAACCAGTTCTGCAACTCACAGTCTTACAAATAAAGCCCCGGTTTTGTATTTTTCTGATTCAGCATTTCAGCCTTATAACAAACTAAGACAACCCCACTGCTCTTAGCGATGATGGATCCAGTCAGTTTTCTTGTCAGTGGAGGTCACAGATTTTAAAAAGATGTACACAATAAAACATCTACAGTTCACAACAAAATATGATGACTTACATGGGCAGTATTTTTTGCAGGGCCATCTTCAACTAATTTTTTTTTTTTTAACTGAACTATCTCTTTAAGTCCACTAATATTTTAGTAGAAAGAAGTGTGGGCAAACACAGCTAAACTAGTGAAGACATACACACTCCTACATTTCTTTGCTCACAGAAGACCAAAAAAAAATAGTTTGATGATTCAAGCTTAAGGAAAAATTAAATGTCTCTCTGTGTGTTTTATTGCAACATTGGATTCTCTTTGGGGACTGGATTCCATCACTGGTGTTAGTGACTGTGACTATCAGATGTCAGAAGAATCCAATAAAACCTCTGTCTGGTGTGCCAGTTCTGTCTTCTTACACTTTAGCCAGGAAATGATGACCATTCAGGCTCTCGTCCAGCTGAGTAACATGTTACCCATTTAGACTTCAGAAAGATATTATTCTCATACCCAGAGGATGCCTGATTTGTTAACTTCAATTGCTCTTTCCAGATAAGAACCATGTGTATAAAATTGGAAAATCAAATTCAAAAGATTCAAGCCATTAAAGGTGGGAATTTATTGCCTCATGGCTTTCAACAAACTAAAAAATAAAATAAAGTTTGTTATATTGTAGTAATATTTGCTTCTAGTTATTTAATAATTGCAGAGACAGGTGAATGCCTTCACTTTGTAGAACAGGGGAAAAAAAGCTAATTTGCATAAGATTGTATTTAACATCATGATACTCTTAAAGGAGCACTTCACTTGAACCTGAACCAAACCTGGCTAGATACAAGGGACTAAAAAGGTCAAGTCAGCCATGATTTATTTTCATATGCATGTCCTTTGCAAGTAGATAGAAATCCAATGTCTCTACAAAGGTGTTACGCCTCAGCACCAGATGCTAGTTGGAATCATAAGCCATTTGTGTAACCGGTAAATCTTAAAAACTGTTTTGTAGCTCAGAAGGCACAGAGGTCAAAAGTATCTTCATCCAAGTGTGAAGCTGCCCATAGGTCCTGAAAGTTATGAGTTTTAGCTTGAATTTTGAGAACTGAAGAAGGGAAAAATCACACGAAGAAAGACAGTGATCTCAGTGTGTTAGGAGGCAACGAAGGGGCTTCCTTTGCTCTGCTGACTCATTGGTAGCCTTGCCTAAGAGGAAAGAATTAGAACCCTGCTCATGTTTCTTGTGTCGGTGATGACACCAAGGGCACTGGCGCATTCAAGAGAAGGGTGAGTTACTTCCAAAGAATGCGGCCAGTGTGTCCCTATTTCTTTTACGCCTCCTGACTTTCCTCTAACATTTTTCTGGCTGCTTATAGGGCGGTATGAGTTAAGATGAGACGCAGAAGGAAAACTAAATATCTCCTCTCAGATTTTTATCGCCATTCATCCTACACTCTAAAACCAGAAGCTTCCTAAGTTCCCAGAAAACTTCATACTGCTAGGCTTTAAACGCATGTCTAACTTTCTTGCATTTAGGGAACTCAGATAATTTAAGCTCTGGCTTTCATGCCTTACCAGTCAATGGAGACAACGATGAAGTATACCCTCCTCACTCAGACTGTTTTCATTTCTCAAGCAAAATGCCAAACAATGTGAGAGACCTGTGAATTGCTGGGAACACAGAAGTAGTAATGGCAACTTACTATGGTGTTGAGAGTACATTAAAATTAGTCATATTTTAGCCGGGCTTGGTGGCTCAGCCTGTAATCCCGCGCCTTTGGGAGGCTGAGGTGAGTGGATTGCCTGAGCCCGCGGGTTCGAGACCTGCCTGGGCAAGCGAGACCTCATCTCTACAATAAATCAAAAAAATTAGCCGGGC
>CAUYQG010081327.1:0-34548 GCA_963574415.1 Tarsius wallacei | reverse complement strand
CACGCCCGGCTGATTTTTTGAATTATTGTAGAGATGAGGTCTCGCCAAGTTGCCCAGGCGGGTCTCAAACCCGCGGGCTCAGGCAATCCACTCACCTCAGCCTCCCAAAGGCGCGGGATTACAGGCTGAGCCACCGAGCCCGGCTAGTATATTATCTTTGGAATATGTTGTTGGATTCACTTTGCTAGTATTTTGTTGAGAATTTTTGTGTCTAGGTTCATCAGGGATATTGGCCTTTAGTTTTCTATTTTTGTGTGTGTGTGTGTTTTTGTCTGGTGTTGGGATCAGGATTATGCTGGTCTCATAGAATGCGTTTGAAAGAATTACCTTTGCTTCAATTTTTTGGGATGGTTTGAGGAGAATTGCTATTCTTTTTCAGAGGTTCAGTAGAATTCAGTGGTAAAGTCATGTGGTCTTGAATTTTCTTTGTTGAAAACATTTTTATTACTGATTCAGTCTTAATACTTGTTATTAGTCTGATTCGTTTTTCTGTTTTTTCTTGGTTCAATCTTGGTAGGTGTGTGTTTCCAGAAATGTATCCATTTCCTCTAGGTTTTCAAATTTTTGGTGTATGGTTGTTCATAGTGGTCTCTAATGATCCTTTGTATTTCTGTAGCGTTTGTTGTAACATTTTTTCATTTCTGACTTTATTTATTTGGGTCATCTCTCTTTTTTGCTTTAGTCTAGTTAATGGTTTGTTGCTATTGTTTATCTTTTTAAAAATAACTTTTTGTCTTGTTTATCTTTTATATTGCTTTTTAGTCTCAATTTTGTTTATTTCTTCTCTGATCTTAACTATTTTTTTCCTTCTACTAATTTCAGATTTTGTTCTTGCTTTTCTAGTTCCTTGAGGTATAATGTTAGGTTGTTTATTTGATACAGACTTTTATTTCTATAAACTTACCTCTCAATTCTGCTTTTACTGTGGTCCCATCGGCTTTGGAATGCTGTATTTCTACTTTATTTGTTTCATGAAATTTTAAAATTTTATTCTTAATTTTTTTCTTGGTCATTCAAGAGCATGCTGTTTAGTTTTCATTTATTTGTATAATTTCCAATGTTCCTCTTGTTATTGATATCTAGTTGTGTTCCATTGTGGTCAGATAAAATACTTGATATGATTTTGATTTATTAAAAATTTTTGAGACTTGTTTGTGGCCTACCATATCCCGGAGAATGTTCCATGTGCCAATGAGAAGAATATGTACTCTGTAGATGTTGGGGTGAAATGTTCTGTACTTTCTGTTAGATCCTTTTAATAAGGACAATTTTGAAAGTTTATCTGCGACAGAACCTTTTCGGATAATGTAGTTTACAAACTTCTCCTGGGAAGAAATTAACTTTTCTGATAAAATGCTTATGCAGATATATGTGTATGACAAATTGCAATGGAAATAAAATTTATTTTAGAAAGCTACTCATCCACCCACCTGCTTCTCAGTTGATTATGAAGCAGACTCAAATCTTTAAAAATATAGTCCTTTCTTTTTGTATGCAGGTTAGCATTGACTGTTAAGCAATTTTCTTTTCCAATAATATACTCTTACCAAAATTGATTCTGAATTGTTCTATTATTGACTTTTTTTGCATTAAAATATATTGAAGAGAACTCAAACGGGTGAAGTTGATGAGCAAACAGATCAATTATTACAGTAACTCAGAATTCAAAACTAGTCATAAGTTATTGTTGGCATCTTTATGGTGAATGCACCTTGCTAAAGCAGGATTGGATCACATGCATTGGCTCAGTAGTTGAAGAAAATTTTTCTCATCAACTTATGAAGTGGACATATAATTGGAGAATATTTGTTTATCTCACATTTGCTTTCCGGAGTGGCTTTATTGAACAATTTGGAATGTTAAGAGGGAGTTAAAGAAAAATCTAGTGGGATAATGGGAAAGATATAACAGTGAAAATTAGTCCCTTTAATGATTTCCTTCTAAATATAAGGAAAATAATTTAGTATGAGTAATTAAAATTTTGATATATGGTTGATGCGTGGCTTTCTTAATAAATAGCATTTGGTTATACAATAACATGAGAAAGAAAGCAGTAGGAAAAAAAAACTTGTGTCAAAGGGAGGCATAATATGATGTTTTTCCATAAGTGTTCAATTTTTAGTGGAGTCTATATGCAGAAAAAAAATCTTATAGGCTTATATTTTTTAATAAACAAATAACGATATAGATCAAAATTTAGTTATTTTTATAGTTTTAAGCTCAGCATGGAAATATTATTCTGTTTTATAACCCTGGCATATTTTAATACTTATTTTCAACTGGACTTTGAATTGTGTCTGGTCATTAAATTTTTTATTTAAGCATTTTATTATATTTTAAACTGCATTTATAAATTTAATGTTCATTTTAAGTAGTTCAGCTTTTTAAGTTAATGACAGTTTTCCATATACTGAAATAATAATTCTAATAAATTAAACTTAAATGGATTAAATCTAATGTTTCAAAACTAAAAATAAATTTTTAAATTTATAGTCACAAATATAAATTAATTACTTTATTATATATCATAACTTGACATTACAGAACTTTAACTTTGTCAGGAAAAAATGTCATATGTTTGGAAAAGGCATAATAAATTATTGATTATGTGGTTCTGGGTAACGTCAACTAGACTTCTGGACATTTTCTAGTTTTGTAGTTTGGGAGTGCACTGTTGATTAACTGGTTTACAACTTGACAGAGATAAAAGTCAAATTGTAGAAACTGATAACAACAAACATTTCCTGACCTTAAAAACAAAAAAAAATGTTTCCAGAAGATGACAACACAAATTAATATTGTTTTATAAAAAATGCAAATCTCTGTGAGCCAAATTCTTATTTGAACCAGCTTTAGCATGTTACTATTTCTTTCAATAATTAGTAAATTAAATAAAATTTTCGACAATGTTCATTTTATATTTTTATGAGGTTCATGATTTTACTATTTTAAAAATTCTACTTTAAAATTATAATAGGCCAAGTTATTTAAAATATATTCAACACTGTAAACTATCAAACTAAAGAGAATTGGTTCCTTCTTAACACAAAGTTATTAGTATTAGTATTCAGATTCTTTTAAGCCTTGATGTTCATAATTAGTTTTCTTCCCAGAGTTGAAAGTTGCAGACTCAATAAAAATAACACAAAACAATTTAGATAAATCATACAGCATCAAAAATTTCAGCTTATTTGGAAACATAAAGCTATAGGTATCTGTAGATTCTTCTCATCTCTCAACTGCCACATTGAGCTGCTTCTTTGAGTCGTGATCTCTTGTACTAAGAATCTTAAATTGTCCACATTACTTAATTCTCTATCTACTCAGCCTGTAAATTTCACCCATGTTACTCACTTTATTGAATTATACTTCGTCTCCTCTTAAAAGACATAAATACTTTTTCTAAGTCTAAAAAGTCTAGAACTTAATGGAATCTTGAACTCTTCCATATCTTTAAGACTACTCAAGGATATTCTAAGGATATTTAACAGATTATATAATTGATTTATAGATGTTTTTACATGATTTTTCCAGACATGTCACAGTTAGTTAGATCATTCTACTGACAGGTCCAACTCTTCTTTATAAACACATACTTTTTTTTTTTTTTTTACAACAAATACTTGACAGAAAGAAACACTTTTAGGAAGGATGGTTAAAACTTGTGATCTAGATCTGGACAACTGTTTTTAGGAAGAAAATGACATTGATGTTTTTATATTTTATAAACATTTTCTGGAATAAAAACCGATGATAATTTTTTGTAATTATATATTGAAGAATTGCTACATTATTCAAACTTTCCACCAAAGAAGTGAAATAAATAAATTTCAGAAGATCTATTATTCTATTACTAGTCAATTAATATAGACATAAACTACAGATATATTACATTAAAGAAATTGAAAGCCTATATGAAACATTTAAAATATTTAATTTAATTTCCCTTCAATTCCAGAGATTATCATAAATGCTCTTAAGAATCAGTACTTGACTTTGACTAGTGACTTATACTCTTATTTTAAGCCCAGAAATGCCACATTTACTCATCATGGGTTTGGAAATGACATAGCACCCTACAGGCCCTCTGGTTAGGAGACCTTAAGGGCAATTGCACTGGTTTGAAACAATAATGAGCTCTCTATACGGCTGACTATGAACACTTATCTGTCATTCTGACATGTTATAAGAAATCTACTGGAAATGTTGGTGGCAAAAACCTGAAATGGACTTGTTGAGATATAAGATATCCAAGAGGAGATACATTTAAAGATGTCTCATTAATCAAACTGACAATGGGAAAGTCCAACCGGAGAAAAGAGTACAAATGTCTTACTAAACCACAGCTCATTAGTTTTCCTTCTTCCTCTTTCATTCTCTGTATTATCTCTTGGAACATTTCTTGAATCTGAATACAATCAGTTTCATGTGGATGATTTAAACCTTGGCAGTTATATTATGTAGCAATCTATTTCAGAAGTGTAAATATTTTTAAAAAATTCAATCTTACCCTTTAAATTCAAATTTCTTTTCTGTCATCTAGGATAAAATATAGCCTGTAATGAAATGTTAGAGTGGAAAATCTCTCACAAGCAAGTGGAATCTAAAGTGTAAATGACCCCAATGTTTTGCAAAGGGTGAGGCGGCCAATGTTAAAAGTACTGACTCCAACATTAGCAAGAATAAAAATCCAAACATGATATTCTTTTAAAAAGTTCTTTTACAAGCCAGGCTCAGTGGTTCATGCCTAAAATCCCAGGACTTTGGGACTCCGAGATGAGAGGATTGCCTGAGCCCATGGGTTCGAGACCAGCCTGGGCAACTTGGTGAGACCTCACCTCTACAATAAATCAAAAAATTAAGGGTGTGGTGGTACATGCCTGTAGTTCCAGCTACTTGGAAGGCTAAGGCGGAAGGATCACCTGAGCCCAGCAAGTGGAGGCTGCGGTGTCTGTGAGTGTGCCCCTGTACTCCAGCCTGGTAACAGAGTGAGAGACTCAAAAAAAAAAAAAAAAAAAATTAAAAGTTTTTTTACAAAACTTCCTTTTAAAAAAAGATTTTGTTAGTATAATCAATGAATGGAATAAACATAATACATGAAATGTGAATATAACACACTTTTATTATGTTTTTTTCCGTGATCACTTTACATTTTGTAGTGCTGGTACTTCCCCTAACTGGATAAGAAAAAAATTACAGCGTCCCTTGTCTTTTCTTGTGAATATTAGTACAGAATGCTCAGTGGACGCTAAGACTTACAGGACACAGACTTTTTTTGGTGATTCCCTATGTCTGGTCCAGTGCAATAGTAATATAAATTCAAATTGCGTTTGCGTCTTCACTCTTTGAGTGATGTCAAGTTGTTGTGATGAAGCTGCAAGACCAGACATTTCTCACTCTTCTTTGCCAGTTTCAACCTCTCTACTCATTCAACCATGACTTATGAACTTTGAGGTTGAAGAACAAAAGAGAAGAAAGGGCAGGAACAATGGTACCTATGTGACATTGTTCTGGCTTTACTCTTTTCTGAACCTCACAGATTGTCTCATCAGGTGTTCTCATTTTCCTTTTGAAAATGTTCTCCTCTCCAGCTCTCCAATCTCAGTAGACTGGTCAAGTATTGTTTTCTTGATAAGACAAATATATCTCTCTCTTTCTCTCTCTTTTAAAAAAATTTCTTCCTCAACGGCTATGCATAGATATCAACTTCAGCTTGTTTTTGTTGAATTTTTTTTCTCTACGTGGTCACCTTGGCAGTATCCAAAATGATTCCACACCAATTCCTTCATCCAACCAGAGCCCATATCTGGTTTAAGAAAACATTCCTTCTCTCTCCTTAACAATTCTGGAAATAAAATTATCCAGAACCAAAACTTATCCATGTGACCCATGTTCCGCTCTCACACAGAACCTCAGCCAGTTGATCCAGCCATTTAGATTTCCAAAGAGTAATTGAGACACCAGTTTAGTGATCACACCTCACAAGTAGCAAGGGACATCTATCAAGCTCTCCACTGAATCTCTTCGAAGCCATTCCACTAGACCTTCATTTAAGAGGTAGCAAACTGCATTTTTCCTTAGAAATAGTGAGACTCACAGAGAAACTCTCATCAACTTTTATTTTTTGCATTTCTACCTAGATTACTAACCACTTTTCTAGACCAGAAGTTAACTGCAGTTAACTAAGAGTAAATGACAAATTTTCTCACAACTTCTTTTGCGACCCCTGCATATTGGTCTCAACCCTTACTTTGAATTAGGGTCTCAAGGGTCTCAATGACATAATGAAACTGCTCAAGATAATTCCATTTCACAATCTAGACCAAGATAGCTTTAGGAAAAAAGATGCACATGGCTCATTACCTCCCTCTTTGGCAATTTAACAGAGTTGGCCCAATGGAAATAAAGAATATTAGTAGCTATTAAGAGCATTTCCTTCACCAAGAGTCTTTCATTGTTAGACAAACAGGTGTTCCCTGCACTTCATTCTTATAGATGTGCCAAGCATTTCAGAGACCAGGTTCCTCTTCACTGGAACATTTTTCATGGTGCATACTGTTTGAAGCATACCTCTCTGGGGAATAATGAGATCAAGAGGTTCTAGTGTTTTCTACTACTTTGTGGATTTTTTTTTTTCTTAACAAGGTCTGTTTTATATTTCCTCTAGTTGAACATATACTACATTTGCACTGCAATGCAAACTGGCAACAATGAAGAGACCAGTACCACTGTGTCCCTGTACTCTTGGAAGTTTCATTGTTTAACTAGCTTTCCATGGGGAGAGGAAACATTTGTTCCTTGGAACGGTGGCTGTAGGATGACTGTAACAACATGGCAAAATTGCTGAAAGAGCGGTTTTTGTTTTTGTTGTTGCTGTTGTTGTTTTTGTTTTTCATGAGCAGAACCACAATATTATTTCATAGTTCAAGAGCAAGCAAGTGGCCACAGTATTCAGGAGCCCTGGGGTGGGCGGGGTAACCACGGAATTTAGAAGCCCAGGAGCCTGAGATGGCTGCTCAGTTATCATACCTAAGGCCGGAAACGTGTGGTTCTGTGCCACTATGAGCCAAACAAGCAAGTCTTATGAGTAGACACAACAAAATGAAATCATGGATAATTAGGACTACAGTTAGTCAGTGAAAAGGAAGTCAGGCTTTGCAGAGTCGGAGAAGAGCCTACATAAATGGTGATGTGTTGAGACTGAAAACTGAGAAAAGACAGAATTACAGAGATGAGTCCCTCTAACTATGTTTCAGACATTTCTTATAATATGAAAGGACAAATTGACTGAGTTGAGCTGGGTCTTACCAGCTCACCAAAAATCTGGAATTGCCTTTTGATTATTTCCAGAAAACAAAGGCTTGAATACATTAATTGATTGAAAAAAAAATCTAGACTTAGGAGAATTATGTTGACAGAATAAGCTGCAACAAGTTTAAGACCTAGTACACACTATCTGAAACCCCCTAGAAGCAGCCCTTCCCAATGCCTAACCTTACTGGATATCAGAGCTAATTTATGACTATTGTTTTGGACTGTGTCAGCCTACATACTGATAAGGATATCCAAAGTGTGTAAATGTGTGTCCTGGTTGATTTGATAAATTCATCTACAATTCAGATTTTTGATTCTCTAACAGTCAGCCAAATGTATGCCAAGAAAACTTGAATGTCTAAGTCTTTAAGATTATACAATAAAAACATTGTCCCATGTTCAGAGGAGAAAAATCATTGAGTCCTTTAATATATGACTTAACATAGGTGAAGATGATATTCAATACTATCTTTTGATTTAACAGCCCACCTGGCAGGTGAAAGTCACTGGTGTTATAAGCTACAGGGCAAGTTGTCATCACAGTTCCCATTTTGCCTTGATATCTTCGAGAATTGCTGATACTGCTGGCACTAGGCATGCTGTTTTGGACATTGCCAGTGATAATACTCTATTTCTCTTTTCTCTTCTACTTTTCCAGAAATGCAGTCAAAGTCAGTTTGCCTTCATCTGTAGAGGCATTTACTACACTATTACTGCTTGAAACCTCAAACTATGTCATCTGCTAGTTGGACCAGCACTAGCATTCTGTATTACTCCTGATGGAAATCCAAGCATTCCATTACATTGACAACATCTTGGTAATGTTAGAAATGCTAAGAAAAATCCCTTCATTGCATGGTAAGACATCCAAGTTAGCTGACAGCAGATAGGCCACGAATGGGGTTAATATCTAGGGTTCAGCATCCCAGTGATTGCTTTTAGGTTATTTGCTTTAGATTCTAGAAGGACATTCCATAGTCTCCTAATAAATAAACAAAAATGCTATGCTTGTAGCCACTATCTACAAAGAAAAAGGTATGATGCTTGACTGAGCTTTTACATTTTGAACACAGTACTCTCTGGACATTTTTCTTGACACTCTGTGGTAAATCAATAAGCAAATGTGAATGCGAGTCCTACAACAAAAAACTTTGGAACCAATCTTGAGAGCAATATAAGTCTTTTCCGGAACCACAGATTTCCTTCAGAGTTTATAAAATTACAGGTGTTTGTGGCCACATATTTTTTAATATTGTTCGCCAAAATTTCTCAACTAATTGGGCAAAGTCTTGGGCAAAGATAACTGTACGTTAAGTTTTGGAGTATAGACCTTTCTTCCACTGATATGCAGTAAATGTGAATCTGTTACTAGGGGCTAGTAACCATTTCTCTGATAGAATGTCAGCACCTTCAGGAGAGTTTTACACAATATCCTGATTCTGCAATGAGTTCTGTCTAAACCAAAATGTCATAAACTGTGACAAGTTCAAAAGAATTTTGTTATGAAGTGGAAATTGCACCTCTGATCAAGAGGCAGGCCTCCATACACTTTAATCTAAACAAAACCCATGAGGAGATAGTACAATAAAATCCAAAGAAACAACGGAAAATTGAGCCAAACCTACAGAAGTTCTAATTTTGATAATTAACTTTACGATAACAAATAATTGCTCAATAAAGTCCTCATCTGTAAGACCCACCACCAACCAAAAACTATTATTTTTTTGTAGAAAAGTTATTATTTTCCTGTAGAATTCTGTGTGGAATTGAGTAATTATAGGGATGCAGAAATCTAGAAACTAAAAAATAACCAAATAGGAATTCAACAACTAAAAAACACAATAACTGAAACCAAATAATCAAATTAAGAACTGAAACTAAGCTGAGTAGTCATAGTAGAAGAAAGAATAAGTAAACCTCAAAAAATATGAGAATAAATTATTCTGGATGTAGTATGAGTAAACAAATGGCTTATAATATGGCAGAGAAAAATAAATTGCACTGAAGATAGAGCAAAAGAGTCTAATATTTATGTAATCAGATTCTATAAGGGCAAGAGAGAAGATAGGACATAAGTAATATTTAATGAGGAAATGGCTAAGAATTTTGCAAAACATTACACAAAATAAACTCTCTCATTCTTCCTTCTTTAGGTTTACATAGGTTTCTGTGGTCTGAAGGTTCACCACCAATGGGATGACATTTCTACCAGGAAAAATGATAATTGTTTCAATAAACTGAAAAGAAAGTTCCTTATTATAGCTCCTTATTACATGCGAACAGAGCAGAGTACTCCCTAGAGACAGGTCACCCCAAAGGAAAAAAGGGGGAAAGAAGGGGAAAATTCATGCCAAAAACTCTTGGAGTCAATCTTCCATTTCTGTGGAAGGTGTAAGAGAGTAGAGAGAAGCCAGGAACGCTATACTAGTGACCCTCTCTCCATATGGGGTGGAAACACAGCAGGGGGAAAGAAGAGAGAATCACACCAACAGAATGCATAACTGAATTCATTCATTGCAAATACTTCCTTTCAGCCTTTTTCTTTTGCCGTGTAAGGTGCTTTGCTTTGTTTTCTGCCAAGGATATGGTACATCTCAACTTTACATTTTTCGGGACTTTTATTTGTTTTTACATTTCACTCTATGTAACACTGTTTTGGACATCTACCAATTTCTATTATTTCATTTACAATAATGCACTTTACAGTCTTCAAGTAGTAACTTTCCTCCTTTATCTCCTTTCATTATGTCTGCCTTCAATCCATATTTCAGGCTAATAAAAGAATCATCTTCTAAATACATGATCTTTACTATTTTATCTGTTCAGTTTTTCCTCTAAATTCAAATTTAGGGAGGGAACGTCTTCTAAACGTTATGGTTATATGATAGTTATGATGGTGGTTGAGGATAAGCAATAGAGTCAATGAGATCTGAGCTAAATTTTCATCTCTGCTAGTAAATGACTACAGAAAATTGGGTGAGTTACTTTTCTCTCTGAGAATGAGAAAAAAAAAAACTTGAACAGATCGATAAGCAATAAAGAAACTGAAAATGTCGTTGAAGTTTTCCTCTCTAAAATGCCTACACAGTCTGCAAAGGTTTTACTTGTGAGTGCTACCAAAATTTTTTTTTAACCAGCTCTTTTCTGTTTTACATTAACGGAAGTTGATGCAAAAATACTAAATTATTGGCTAAATTAATGAATTTAATAATACACAGCCATAAAGAAGAACAAAATCATGGACTTCACAGCAACTTGAATGGAGTTGGAGACCATCATACTACGTGAACTATCATGGAAACAAGTATCTGATCCCACATGTTCTCACTCATAAATGGTCCCCGAACACCAGTCACATTAGCACAAGAGAGGGATTGGCCATCGCTGGGCATTGCTAGGGGAGGGAGGGAAGTAAGAGGATGGGGGACACGTGACAACACAAAAGTACCTGGTCCACTACCGGGGAAGTGAGGGCCAGCTAGAAGCCCAAAGTTCACCTTCATGCAGTTTACTTATTTAGTTAATCCTCACTTGTAACCAACATCTCCATAGTAAAAAAAAAAAAGTAAAAGTAGATAATTTTTAATAGGCTTTTAAAACATAGTCTTTATCACAACTATTTAAGAATGTTTAATGTTATAAAATTGATTAATGTATGTAATTACATTAATAGACCAGATGAGAAAAGTCATATAATTATTTTCATCAATGTAGAAAAGGCATTTGATAATGTTAAATACTTATTTTTTAAATCAAAAACAGAACTCTAAGCATATTTAGACAAGAAAAAAATTGTAAAGGTTTTATACCCCACACCTAAATGAAATATTGCATTTGTTTTCTTTAAGATAAGTAGCATGACAAAGATGCCTTATCTCATTAATACTTGAAAGAATATTGAGAATCCTGGCCCAGAAAAGAAACATAAGAGTGATAAAAGAATTGAAAGAAAAAAGGCTCAACTTACTATCGGTAGATAGATGATCATCTACCTAGAAAAAACAAACAAAATCAGCAGTTAGAACTAATCAGTATGATCCATCAATTACAGAAAAAAACTTATGAAAGCAATAACCAAGTAGAAAATAAAGTGAAATATTTATAGTAGCAAATGACAAACTATAAAGAATTTAACATAGTTAACATTACGAATGAACTGTCTGAGAATTGCAGCGAGACACATAGATGACCTGGCATTATAGGGAGATAGTCCCTACACATAAATGATAAGTTGATATTATATTAATGTCAGTTCCCAACTACTGCCACACAGTGTCCAGTGCCACTGTATGTCTTTCTACGATGTCCATATAGTATGTGCAACATAGGACTGAGCCTGGACACCTTTCAGGATTACAGGAGAGACAAAAGCTATTACTGGAGAAAAGCTGTACATTGCTGTAGAAAAAAAAATCTATGAACTTTTCAGCCAAGCAATAATATGCTGTTATTGTGGGCATTGGTGGGAAAAAAAAATAGTGGATTTTCTTTCATGGAATGCTATGAGACAGCAGATCTTCAAAGTACTACGAGGCAGATAAAAGAACCATGTGACTGGAAGGAGATGATGGCAGCAATGTAAAGGAGTTGCGATTGTGCCATTTCTTAAGATGTGTGGTTTATTATTACTTGATAATTATTATTTTTAAATACACGTAAATTACATGTATTCTTTATGCACAATTCTCCCTCATTCATGTAAAAAGAGAAATATATACATATATTTTCTTATATAAGCACAAAGCATTTCTGAATATACATCAATTTCATAACATTATATGCTTCTTGTGAAAGGAGGAATAGAAACAGAAACAGACAATCAATCAGAAAAAAGAAAACCAAACACTGCCCGTTCTCACTCATATGTGGGGGCTAAATGGCCACAAAACTGGAAAGTAAATAGACCCTGAGGACGCAAGGGAGTTCAAGAGAGGAGATAGGGTTCAGAAATTACCTATCGGGGTGGAATAGTCACTATCTGGGACTTGAACCACCGGAAGCCCTACCCCCACCAGTACACCCAAAGTCTCAAGATTCCTACTTCTTGCCTATCAGGGATGTGGTTTTAGTCATAGAATAGTTGGAAAGACCAAGAACTCAATCTTTTTTGAACTTCTACCTTTTTTACTCTTGTACAATGAAGAACCATACCAGGTTTTTAGCTCTGACTGCCCTTCAGTGGCAGTTTGAATGGTTGGCTTCTTTGCGTGTGTTTTTTTTTTTATTTATTTTTAAATCTGAGCCTTTCATTTTTTCTCTCAATACAACAGTGCACTTTTCGGTAGCCATCTAATTTCACAGTACTTGCAGTTATTATTTTCCCTATATCATTTCACCAACTAGTACACCCTGGTTCCATTTATATCCCTGTCACAGTTCACACAATGAAAAGGAATAAAGATTGCAAAGGGGACACCGACAGATTTCAGTGTTCTCTCCATGCTAGAGATGTTCAATTTTCTATTACCACCAGCAATGGGTTCTCACTGCCGTTTGACTCATGAGTGATGGAACTCGAGATCCCATCATTAGAGTCGACTTCCTCTGACCACTTCTGGCACCAACTGCTTATGTTCAATTCTTCTAGGAACAGGGCTTGAACAGCGTCTGAATTTTTGCACAAGTAAGTTATCAAGAGCGTGCTCTCAGGAAAAAGAGTATATGAAAAGTCTATAAAGCAAGGGAAATGACCAAGCAAGTATGTGGTCTCTGCTGGAGGCAAGCTTCAGGCTGGATCCATGGACAATTTGGAGCACAATTTGCACCACAGATGCGGTTGCACTTTGCAGGACCTCAGGTATATAGGAACAAAGGTCATCAGTCAAGGACAAGGGTCCACTGTAATGATTTGTTTTAATTTAATTACATCTTTAAAAACCTGCGACTGCCTTATTATCTAAAAATTTTTCTGGTGTTGAAAACTGGTTTGCTTTTAGAACACATATCATTTCAAGGACATTTTTCATTTTGGAACTGAAAAAAAATGGAAATGATTCCAGTTGAGTTCTTATTTTCCCCCTTGCAATGTAAGGGAATCATCTTTGAATACAAAAATTAAAATTAAAATGAATAGATGGTACAATTTTGTTTTTTCTCAACATGATTAAGTGAAAGAATAATATCAGGTTCAGACTTGTATCTCTGAAAAGCTGGTATAGGAATTATTTTTGCAGACACTTAGGCAGCAAGAACCAAATATGGATTATCTTTATTCAAATGTGAGGTTTTACTTAATTAGAAGTTGAATGAAAATAAAATACATTTCCAACATATTAATAAAATATTACTTAGTTCAAATTTGAATACCATTTTTCTAGATTGCATATTTTCAAAGTGTGGATTAACCAAGATCAATACCATATAAAACATCAGGGACCTATACTGAAGACAGTCCTTGGGGTGGTAATGAAGGGAGCAGTGGGTCTTGAATAGTAAAAAATGGTTATCCTAAGGGACCCATGACTGGCAAATAAAAACCTTGTTCGTTTTTTTAAACAACATCTATCAACTTTAATTTCAAAAAATACTATTTCAGCAGGTGAAAGATTATGGTCATATGGAATAATGAAAAGAAAAACAGTTGACAAGAAGAAATCAAAGTTAATTCATATGCCAAGGCGGAAGAGATAGGAACAAATAAGAGCTACATGAATAAAAGAATAATGATGAGCACTTTAACAGTTTACAAACCATGGTCACATATACATTCAGAGATTGTTTCTTCAGATTGCCATGTGAAGTAGCAAGATTACTTTTGTTCTCATCTTATAAATTAGAAAATTAAAATGCACGGTAGTTCAGTTGTTTGATTCCAGATTCTATGAAGGTAAGTTACAGCTAACCAATCATCTGTTAAGTAGGAAGAAACAGTTTATCTGAGATAATAAAGGAAAACTTCTTGTCACTGGAAATAGAACAATGAGCAAAAATAACAAAAGTCACTGCTCCCGTGGAGATTAGATTTTTATAGTAAGAGCAGGCTTATACCTTTCTTCTTCCCAGGAACTGAACAAAATATATAAACAGAGACAAATAGTGGGAAATAAAACCATCAGCATTTAAACAGACATGGGAATGTCACCAAACACAAAGATGCAATGTAGAAATAATAATAAAAATAGTAAACTGTAACAAGTTTAATTCAGCCTTATAAGAATTAGTAAGAATGACCAAAGACATGGGATAAATGAAAATGGACAGTCTCTGAGGTCATAGAAGAGAGAAGGAGAGAGAGAGAGACAAAGAGACAGAGGGAGAGAGAGAAGACAGAGTTAGAAGAGTAGAAAGGAAAAAAATACTCAGGAATACAATAAATAATGGACCTACAAAGCTGGGCCTGGTGACTCACATCTGTAATCCCAGCACTTTGGAAGTCGAGATGGGAGAATCATTTAAAGGACACATACAAAAGACCTTAGATACAACAGTGATTCTGAAGTGAAACATTTATCTTTAAATCTATGACTTCAAACAATGGGAATTTTGCAGGTGGTATTTATCATTAAATCTATAATTTCAACATAATGACATTTTTTAGGGAAAGATGAACAAAGCAGGGGAGTTCTAACAGGATAATTCTATAAAAGTAATGAGGGAATAAGATTTAATTTGAGACAGAATCATTAAGCTGATTTTTATTACATATGTAAGTATTTTTTCTTAAATTGAGAGATAATTGAGTTTCAAACAAGGGAGATTTAGCATCAAAAGAAAAAAACTTTATGTTTGAACATTTAACATTCATTAGGTTTAGAGAAGTAGTTCATATGACATTGACTGTTTATAATGGGACTGAAGTCAGCTAAGTAACTTGCAAGAGAAATATTACTTGGAAATGGGTGTAGGCTATTTGTCTATTCAATCAAATATTTTTTCACACATACATTTCCTTTCGTTTACTTAATGTATTATTTGAATTTTAAACTATTCTCTTCAGTAATTTTTTTCAGGTTATTGTTGACTTTTTTTGAAGTGGGATGGAAAAAACACATAGTTCATGTTTCTTTGCAGACATTTTTCTGAACTATTGATATTCTGCGAATAAACTGACTTTTTAAAATGTTCTATGTACTTTTAAAATCTATTTTATTTTAAAAATATGTTATAGAAATTTCGATTCTGTAGTCATGTATTCTTAGGGATGATGAATGGTTACTAGTATCAATTATACCTCTGTTTTGGAATTGCCTTGTCAACTTCCATAGAATTTTTAGGTGTGTTTCCAACATAGATTTTGAGCAACTCTTCTGTTTCAAGTTGGTTTATTACTTCTAACAAGGACCCAGACAAAAATGTTTATATTCTCTAAGTGTTCTTCGTAACTGACAAGAAAAGAACCAGCATTACTCTGACTAAATATTGAAATCTAGGGGAAGAAGAACTTATTCATCCAGGTAAGAACGAAAGTTGATGCTTAATGTGTTAAAGTGCAGATATAGAGTTTACACTTGAGAGAACCCTAAACCTGAAGATAAACGTGTGGTAAAAGTGCCAGGAAAGGTCAATGGGTCCACCACTTCTTTCATTTTTGTTACGGCCATTTGGGGGGAAAAAAAAGTAGTATGGACAACAATGGCTGATATACATGGTATGATGATTCTTTGCTTGATTACTTTAAACTAATCAGCCATATGAAACAATTTCAATGACCTTTAAGCAAGAATGCTGGTAACCTAAGTCTACCTCCATCACAGGGCTCTGGTGATCAAACTCACTAAGATCTTAGGCAAGTTGGTCTATCTCTGTCTCAGTTTTCTTATTGACCTCATGGGGATAATGATATCCTCATCAAGCTGTTGTGAAAATTAAATAAGATAATGTGTGGCAAGCACTTAAGACCAGCCTGGTAACTATTAGTACTTAAAAATAATAATTTTGTAAACTGATTGCTCTATTATTTTCCCCCACCCTGGGTTCAACTCCAATTAGGTTTGATAATATTCAGTGTGGTACGTAGACTCCCAGGTTAGGATATTCATGGGGATTCTTGTGGCAGCAGAAAGTGACTTCAATTGAGGAAGCAGAAAAGGCATTCATAAACAACAGCAACAACAAAAATGGCTAACTCGTGGAACGCTAGGATGCTTGAAGAACCAGGCTCAGGACTCAGCTTCCGGGAACCACGCCACAGAACTGGCTTGCTGAATAACTGTGGCTACTCCCATCTTTCACGCCCTCCTTCCAGGAACTCTTTTTTGTCACCCTAATGGGCATCATTTCAGACCCAGAAATGCAATCGTGCAACCACTGCCAGTCAGAAAGCCAGTTGCCTCTGCCACTGCCCTCAAGCAAAATGGATTCTGTGAAGTTTCTGCATCTTGTTTTTCAGTTCTGAATTGGGATCTTGCACCTGTGATCTCATTCCCTGAGCCTGAGCTCCAAGTTGAGGACATCAAGTTTTGTGGGTTCTTTCTTGGTGAAGCTCAAATTATACTGATTAGAAATAAGGATGTTCAAAAGTTGGAGAAACAAAACGCTATTCATTGTAAGTCACTTCAGAGAGGCATCTTCCCCCCCCTGCTTTGAGCAATTGTTGTTAAAAAAAAAATCCATGTTTGATGTGCCTTGTCCATGAGTGAAGTGTCTGCCTCTGATCCAGCTCAGAATATTTTGACTAATTGACTTATGGTACTTTAGAGTCTATTTATTTCATCTGCATCAACCAGTAAAACATTGAAACCTTGCACAAAGGCAACAACATAGCTGATACTGTAAGCTTTTAAACTACTTATTTCAACATGTGGTGATAAATTTAGCTAACAAATATTTATATTAATGCGCCACACTTAGAATAATGATTCCATTCATGGAGTAAAGAAAAATAGCTGAAATATAATGGCATGATACGATTGCCAATAACGATGAGGTGGTTTTACTTTACAACTTTGTTGGGGTCACCATGATGAAGTGTCGGAGAAATGAATTCCCGATGACATCATAGTAAATGCTACAAGTTGCAGTGAGGGTGCCAGAGAAATATGATAATAAATTTTTATGACCAAAGGGACAAATAATAGAAATAGTTAAAAATTCAATCCTTCTGTTACTAGTCAACATGAAACTAACCGACATTTAAAATAATACACATAAGAACAGAATCTATACAAGTACGTGCGGAGCTATAGATTTCAATAGTCCTGTGAAGCAATCTAAAAATTGCAAGACATTGCATAACCGATCTTTACTTCTTTGAAGCAGGGAAGAGCCTTTTTTCCCCTAGAGTGGGCTTGTTCACATGAGGACACTTTGCATTTAAGTTACTATTAATTTTAATGTCTTGATCTTGGACATTTGCACTTAATGTGCATTGCAGGTTCATATATTTTTAATTACAGTAAATGATAAAGATTTCCAACTAAAGTCAGAATATCTAAAGTGTATATGTCAAATTTACTACTGCTACAACTTTCAACGAACAAAATTTCAACTTAGACAAGAAATTCTCTCTCTCCCAATTCAGCTGTCTAATATAGCCTGACATTAAAATTAGTTGGTATGCTTTTATGAAATACTTTCTGTCCCTCCTAAAAGGAGAAAAATCTGAAGCTTTATGAATTTGAATCAGCTGACCAAGATGCCAAGATTAATGCAAGACTTTGAATGCCATCTGACTCCAAGCCTTACTGCTTAAAATACTGGCTATAAATAGTTAACAGGTAAATGGTACGTTTTCTACGTGCCAGGTACTACTGTACACATTGTATAAATATTTTGTTATTTACCTTTCAAAACAAAACTATGAGGTAGGTAAAAAATATCTCCATATTACAGAGGAGAAAATTCAGACACAGAAACGTTAAGTAAGTTGCCCAGGGTCACACAGCTAGTGAGGGCGGGGTCTAAATTCTGAACCAGGGCACTGGCTCAGAGCCCAGGCTGCTAAATAAATCTTCTCTTCTAAATCTAGGTCTGCTTTCTTTTAAAAAACTTTATATTCTGTTACATTATGCATAAAGACTGAAAGTCAAGCTCTAAAGTACTTTTTTGAAGTTTCTGCTTTTAAATGACAGACATGTGATAGGGACAGGTATAATATTGGCGAACAAGGTAGATAGATCTACCCACACTAGTTTAAAAGCGTAGGAGACACAAATAGAGAGACGAGAGAAAACAGGAGTGTCAACATAGGGGAAATACAAAACTTAAGGAAATCTAGTCAGGGGTCAGAATTTAACCAGAGAAGTTCTCCTGGATTATGTAATGTTTAAACCGAAAAGTGAGTGGTGGACAGGTGCTACCCAGGAGGTTGTGGGGATAAGTTTCAGGGCAGAAGACATAGAAAATCTGAAGGTATGATGGTAAGAGATCGTCACCTAACGGAGGAACTGAAAGCAGGTTAACACAGTGCCTGAATAGGAATGATGAACATACAGGTATTTGAGGCTGGAAAAATATGTTGGAAAGAAATAGCGTCAGCATTTGATAAAAGTGGCTGGGCATTATTATTATTATTTTTTTGATTTATTGTAGAGATGAGGTCTCGCCAAATTTCCCAGGTTGGTCTTGAACCAATGGGCTTGGGCAATTCTCTCACCTTGGCCTCCCAAAGTGCTGGGATTATAGGCATGGGCCACTGTGCCCAGCCAGGTGGGTATTATTCTAATGGAAAAAGATACCATCGGGGAATTTTTAATAAAGTGGCGAAGTGTAAGATTGGTATCTTAGTAAGATTGCTTGGCCTGCAGAATGGAGAATGAATTGTAATGGAGTAAGACTAGAAGACGAGAGATAAGTTATAAGGCTGTTCCAAATCACCATGCAACAGATTTTGGTGATCTAGACCAGGAGATTTTCAATGGGACCAGGATACAGATAAGGAAATATTCAGGCGATGAAATTTGCCAGTTGTGGCCAAGTACATGTGAAACATGACAGAAGAAAGACACTAGATTAATTCATATTACTAGACTCAGTAACTAGGATACCGGCAATGCTACTTATTGATGCAGGAAACACCACAGTCGAGCAGGAGAATGCGCTATTTTTGTAGTACTAGTTTAAGGCGCTTAAGAGAGAACTAAGTAGATGTATCAGTGTGTAATAGAGATTACAGGAGAAAAGTTTAAGTTGGGAATGGATACATTTTAAAATGATTTTTATTATTATTTTAGATTGAAGAGGTAAATGTGCAGGTTTGTGACACGGGTATAGTGCATGATGATGACGTTTGGGCTTCTATTGAATATGTCACCCATATAGTGAGCATGGTACCCAGCATTTGTTTTTTTAACCCTTGTCTTCCTTCTTCCTTCCCCACTTAGGAGTCCTCAGTTTCTGTTGTTCCCATCTTTATGTCGAGAATGAACATTTTGAAGTCATAAGTTTGTACTAGGTGTTACTAGAGATGTATTGCGAAGGCCCCAAATTAGGGTGCTCCTGTGATGTGTATCTATTCCAAAGAAATCATCTGGAAGATAGGGTGGCAAAGACATTGGTTTATTTACTACTTACAGAAGGGAACTGATAGCGGCTGGTAGGTACAAAACTCTCCCCAGCACAGAGGTTGCAGGAACAAGGATGTTTACCCCCTTAGCACACTTCTTGAGTATGCAAGTGTGCATACCTCCAAGACATCTTGACTGGGTCTAGACAGCCTCGGTTAGGAGCCATCTTAACTTCAGGGAGCAGTAGCCACAGGAGTGGGGGGTGGGGGATATGTATTTATCTCACAAGGGAGAACTTTAAGAAAAGTTGCCTTTTTTTGAGAGAGTGCGAGAAAGAGAGAGAGCTATTAACATCTTAATGTTTGAAAGGGTTCCAAAACATGAAATTTTAGCTAATTAAATATAGAATACTATATTTATGAAATTATAAATGTTGTAATGGACTTTTTGTAACTTATTTTTATAAAGATAGTGGTGCAAATTCATTATTAGAAAGCCTATGCATCCCCTCAAGCAAGACAAGAGTTTTTGTATTGAAATCCAAAGACAGAAATTCTGTAAAACAAAAGCAACAATTTCCTTCCAGTGAAAGAATGAGTATGCTATCCTTGTGATGACTTTGCTTGCTTGCAGTAATGAGTGAATGACTTTGAATTATACGAAGGTTAATTAACTGGTCATTCTTGATGAGAGTGTAACTCTGTTGTGGGTCATTTGTGAGACACAGTAAATGCACGGCAAATTTAACTTGACATTCCTGTTTCACACCATCCTTTGTTTTGAACACAATTCTAAATGCACTTTCTGTTAAATTTTGACTGCTGCCATATGTATGAATTAGCAAAGTCTAAACAGCTGGATGAATGTACAGATTTGATGCATTAAATCTGTTCAAAGGCACAAGTTTCTGGTGAGATAGGGGCTTGAAATATCTCTAATGGAAAAATGTCTCTAAGGGGTTCCTGCAAGAGCAGCCAATGCAAAACTAATTGAGAAAAAAGAAGTTTCAAAAAAAGTCAACCACTCAGCTAATGAGAAAGAAGCCAAAACCGTTTGAAATGTCCTGAAAGATTTTTGCAAAGGATAAGAAAGCATAATAGGCTAGAAATGAGACGCAATATAGACTCTTGAAATGATTCCACCCAAAGGCACCACATTTGGCTCTGTAGGCTGTTAACGGCACAAGCATCCGTTGTGAATGCTGCCTCCTGGCGGTGTGCAATGTCACCTGTCTCTTTCCGATTTTGTGAAGAATGCTGCTGCAAGCAATTACATTTTTCCTTTAACCAAACATTTCCCCTTATCACATAAGACACAAAAGAAATAAATTCTGTTTTTACAATTATATTTATATTATCATACGTTATATTGATGAGTTTTGTAAATATCAGATGCATAGTTTAGTGAATCATAAATTTATGCTTCAAGACATACATCTCTAATATATAATTCTGAAAAACTAAAATATAATAAAGATACTGTTTTGTGTCATAGAACACTAATTATACGCAGTCTTGAAATGCCTTATGTACCTAGAATTTTTAATTATGCCACCCAGCCAATTATATCTAGCTAAAATGTATTCTAGAATTGTTTCAAGTGGCAATTCAGTCTAAGGTGGCAAAATGACATTTGACTGGAATCTACTGTAACTGACGTTGTGGTGCTTTTGATTTATTCTCAGTGCTGAACACAGATATCATTTATTTTAATAATCCCTTTCTCTGGCAATGTAATATGAGGCTAGGAAGCCAAGACTTATGAATAAATCATGTGCTTGTTTCATTAATGTTTTCATGATTAGCTGTTTGGGGACTTATGGATATGTTGTAGAAAACTAAGATTGAACTAGAGTATAGATTTCCTCCAGATAGAACCAGATGCCACGTATTTTTGTAAATATGAGTAAGTTCTATTGATTGCCAAAATTTTTATTATAGCCATAAGTACTCAAATTTCCTTGTTTTATTAGTCCAAGAATAACAAAACAAAATAAGATATGATTGCTTTATTTAAAGGTATCTCATAATTGCGTGGTGGAGAAAAACAAATTTTTGTGCTATTAATGTTTTTGAGTATATATGTATTATTAAATGAAAGCAAAGAGGTAAAGAAAATAAACTCCCAGTTGTTATCTTAATGGTTTGATATTTTTTTGCATTCTCAAGTACGTATATACACACACACATACACATACACATGCACACACTTGTCTAAGTCAAAGCTATTACCTCAATATTTCCAAGACTGTTATTTGGTTTGGATTTATGTTGTGGTAGTCGACTGACAAGTGGTTAGAACTGCAGAATTATTGCCCTTCCTTTGTCTCTGATAAGTTGTGATTTAGTATTTTGTTAATTAAATGTACATTTCAATGCATAGACGTATTTTTCTAATGTTATTGAAAGTTTCTAAAGATAAAACTCAGGGATCATGGAAAAATAAGTCTTTGAATAAATACATTTTGCAATTTATTTTAAAATAGCGTTTTGTATATAACATGTGATAAAGATTAAGCTCCTTGGATTTTGTATCTTTATTGCATCTCTTAACAGTTGTTCATTTATAAGGGGTGATCCTCAAAATATAGTTTTGTCTTCAGCAAGGTAGGATAGTAATCCTTGGAGATAATGCTTTGAATATTTAGTGACTAGGAAGACAGGGACTGGTTGTAAGAAAATCTGCCAATTAAATCACACTGGGCCCCCTCCCCCACCTCGGGGAAGTGAATCTTCTCTCTCTCTCTAAATTACTTTCAAATAAACTATATTTTCTAATCTTAAAAAAAAATCACACTGGGTAGAGCATCTGAATATCAGTCCTTGTAACATCTATCTTACACATGAGATGAGATGAATGTGAGAATTAAAATATATTAAGTAAGACAATGTATGTAAAGTGGAGAGGGCTTAACAGATATTAGCCAAGTTGACAAATATTAGCTGAGTGCTTTATTTCTTTATTTGGCTGGCCTTTCAACATTAGTTGAACAGACCATGTAACTTAGATTTTAAAATGTTGAGAATTGAATCAAGAACTGATGAAGCAGATGAGCAATTCTCAAATCTTGTTTAAACTCTGCCAAAGGCAAGGTAAATAGTGAAAAAATTTCTATGTACTATCACGAAATTTACATTATAAATTTCATGATCGATTTATATGATAAATTTATATGATAAATTTCATGATAAATGGAAGACACGGGAATTAATAAATTTCTTGCTTAATCGTGACCTCTTGTGCTTATTGACAGCTCCCTGATTGCTAAAATAAACCTTGACAAATTAATGCCTGTGTAGAAAGCACATCTAATCTTCCTGGGAAATCTTATTGGATGACACCGTAATTAGAAATGTATCCTCGTGTTTAAGTTCATCCTTAAACACAAGAAAGTAAGTTTCAAAAGTATGGTAAGAAAAATTTAATGAAAATAAAAATTTTTCTCAAAACACCTGCTTGGGGGAATTTTCTATGGCATATTCAAATTAGATATGATTCCTAAAATAATTTGTTGACCCAGAGAAAAGGGTTACCAATTAGAATGGCACGAGAACTTCTATTTTAAGACTTTTATTACTAGTTGTGATTATCTATGCTATACAGCAGTTTCCTTCCAATCTTTAATAGCTTCTTACATCATTAGATTTTCAACTTGTTGAATTTCCTTTCTTTTATAAAAAATGTATCATTGGTGTACATAAAGGGAGAATTAAAAGAGTTTCTTCTAAATTTTCCTGTTAAATCAGTAAAAATCCGAGGAAAATATTCGGGGCCTAGACAGTAGTTTTATAGTTTATTGCAACTGACTGCTCTAAGAAACTAGTATTCATAGAGAAATTTTACTTGTACATAGTAAAATGAAATTAAAATACAAAGTATCTATTAAGCATTTCTTATGTTAAGCATTGTTCAAAAAATGCTATTTTTATATGTGTGTAAATGAGAAACGGGGTGTGGTAGAGGCTGTCTAGATGTCATCAAATTCATTTACCTGCCTCTGGGGTTCACAGTTAAATTCTTTCAGTGAAATGTGGTCTTATGACTAATTTTCTGCTAATGGAATGTAGATTAAAGTGATGATCACTTTCAACAACTGGCCCGTAAAACCTTTATTTTCTCTTTGTAATCTGTTCTGCCCAACTGGCAGGGGTGTAGGCGATGCTTTTCATTTTAAAACAATATTTGAAGAGGGTGGAGCACTGACACCCTGCATTTCTGAGTGAATTTTTAGAGCAGAATCTCTCTGTTGAAAAACAAAAATGTTTGCAAGGCCATTGAAGCAATTTACATTTTCACCAGGAATGCATGAGAATTTCCTTCTTGAAGTCTTAAATGATAGCATGGCAGGCATCATAATTACAACCTTCTCTCTGGAAGTCCTGACTTTAATGTTCATCTCCCCAGCATGGTGAGATTGCCAGCAGCTCTGCCTAGGTTTTTAGCTTCTTGGCTTCCACTCTGCCTGTCTTATCAGCTTCTCGTCCCATGACTTTAGAATCAGCAAATCTCAGAGGAAATGCAGCTCAGGATATTGTCTTCTCTGCTTTCTCTGTTGTTGCTTTTTTATCCCTGGGAGCTTAACCCCACGTGTCCTGGATGCTTGGTAGCCCAGATTCCAATGACTCTTTCCTAGTAATGTGAGAATTCCGAAAAGCCTGCCTAAATTTTCGTTTCTAAGATATTCCTTTGTTTTTGTATTCTTCTTTTCTTGATGCATACAGATTAAGTGTAAGCAAACACCTCAAGGAAAATGGGGAAAAAATGGCAGACTTACTTCAACCATGTTGCCTTTTCCCGGGAAGTTTGACTCCTCGGGTCTGAAGACTTGATGGCTTTGTTTTCATTATTTGTTTAATATTTTACTCGGTGGCTACGATTGTTTTTGATAGAAGGGTTGGACTGCAACAAACTGTTCTGTTTGTATATGTAGAAGCAGAAGTCTCTTTCACAAATGTGTGACTTCTCTTTGTAGACCTTATTTATTGTTTCACTGGTGGCCATAAGACACACACTCTAAACAGGAGGCCATTCCAGAGACTTTAGGGACATGATCCTCTTCTGTGCTGCTCTTTGTTTCCCCCAGTGTTTCTCTTGTAGAATCCTCCCAATTTCAACATACTTGAAAATAACAAACAATGGGTCATTTTCAATAATAACAATCTGGAAATGCAATTCACTTGCTTGCAGTCCCTCAGAAGGCCAAGAAAAGATACTGATACTCAAGACTCCTAGCAATTTTAGATGAGCCCCTCAGCCTACAGGAGATAACACTGTCTCCATCTGAATAAGCTTGTGACATTGTTCTGTCCCCCTATATTGCAATTGTCATATAGTCTTTAACAAAGAAGAATTTTATTCTATGTCTTTCATGGAAGTCTTCTAGGTTTAGTCTGGAAAAATATTTTCTCAAGTGTATAGAAAACATTTATAGGTTTATGTAAAACTATGATATGCTTTTTACCTGGGCATTTTGAAGGTATAAGGGACATAATTTATTTGTTTAATGGCTTCCTTTTTTGGTCAGATAAAGTGTTAAGTAAAAGCAATAGGCGATTACAACAAAATTCATATGTGAAATAAAAGTAGTAAAATGAGTAGTTTCTTAATTGTTGAAAGAATCTTGAAGCGTTCTGGAGGACATATGAGAGAGGACCCCGACAAAAAAACTGAATTATCTAAATAGGCCCCTTGTAGTACACTTGGAATTTGTTCCTCCAGATCAAACAGTTGATTAAATATCCAACCAAAGTTTTTAACTGGCAGTTTTGAGAAGACTGCGTCATGATTTGCAGAGCAAACATCCCGAGATATGGCAAACAGATGACTGAATCTTCCACCATGACAACGCACCTGCCTACACGGCATGGAGTATTCAGAATTTTTGGACCAAAAATGGCATGCACCCTGTGCCCTATCCTCCCTATTCATGTGATCTCGCCCCCAAGTGACATTTTTTTTTGTTTTCCTGGATAAAAAATGTCCTCAAAGGGAAATGTTTTGCCAATGTGGAAAATGTGAAACAAACAAGCAAAAAAATTGACAAAAGGACTAAAAGGCATCAAAATTGACAAATTCAAGAACTGAGCAGTAGAAAAAGCATCTTGATAGGTATATTGCATCAAATGGAGAGTACTTTGAAGGTGAATGAAGTTTAAACACGTAAGAATAAATACATAATTTTTATAAATAAATTCATTTTTTGGGGTCCCCCCTTGTATATGTATCATTTTCACCTAGATTAAATACACTTCTCTCTTTTAAGCTTCCCTTGACCCTACAACTTTCCTGTGTCTATGTTTTACCATATATATGAAACACTATATGCCAAGGGTTGAGTTCATGAGTGAAGATAAAATATTATTTACAATTTTGACTTGTTTATTAAATGTTTTCAGATATACAGATTTAACATTTAGTAGTCTTCTTCATTATTTAAAGTTCTACATATCTTCTGAGTGTTTTATATTTTCATTTATATAATATTATAAGCATATTACATATACATGTTTCTCATTCTTAATTTGAAAATTTCAAAATCCAGAATGTCCCAAATCTGAAACTTTCTGAGCATGGACATGAGGCCAAAAGTGAAAAATTCCACACATTCATATCTAACACAAACTTTGTTTCATGCACAAAAAATTTATTTAAATATTGGATAAAATTACCTACAGCCTATGTGTGTAAGGTGTATATGAAACATAAATGAATTTAGACTGCAGACTTGGGTCTCATCCCCAAAATATTTCATCAAATGTATGCAAATATCCCAAAATGAAAAAAATAAAATGAAATTCAAATAATTCTGTTCCCAAGTTGTTCTTATTATCTATTCTTGTTCTTGTTATCTATTACTGTGTAATGTAATGACCATTCCCCAATTGAATAACTTAAAACAAAAATTCATAATTGGCTTTCATAATTCTGTGTATTGACTGGGTACAGATGGGCAACTATTTCTTGCAGTCTCTAGTGCTGCTGCTGTTATATGCTGATGGAGTGACTGGGCTAAAAGTCTAAGGTGGCTCAGACACATGGTCTTCAGTTAATATTGACCACTGGGTGGCAATCATCAGAGACTGTTGGCTCCCTACGACTCAACCATGCTTCTCGCAGACCATGAGCTGGGTCCCTAGAGGAAACATCATAAGAGTGAGTATTCCAAGACAGCAATAGTGGAAGAGGACAGTTTATTCATGCCTGGTCCGGAAAACAGTTTCAGCATCAGTGCTGCCATGTTTTATTGCTCTTTTGTAACCCAATAAACAAAGTTCACCCTGATTCAAGGGGAAGGTATACAGATGCATTCTGTCAAAAGAAGAAATGTCAAAGAATTTGCAACCATTCTTGTTCTACCACATACATGTGTGCATGTGTTTGAGTTTATTATTTCATAATAAATTGAGATTTCAAATATTCAAAGCAACAACAAAAGCTTTCTCTTTTTCCCTTCCCTAAATCTCATGCTCTTTTCAAGTATTATTATTATTAGTTGGTCTTTACCCATGAATCTTTTTTATACTAAGTATATTTTAGTTTCATTTATTTTTACATTAATAGAACCAAGTTCATATTTTTTCTGAAAATATGTATATGACATATTGCAAAATGAAAATAGAAAATATGTATAATATATGATTTTATATTACTACCTAGTGTTTCATAGTATTGATGTATTTATTTTATTTTGTCAGTGGTCATTTAAATTGTTTTCAATCTTTAGTTATTGCACACAGTATTATTCTTTTCACTTCTTTTTTTATATGTGCAAAAACTTCTTTAGGATATTTACCCAAAGGGGAATTGATAAATTGAAGGATATTAACATTAAAAATAATAGACGCTGCTAGCTTGTTCTTCAAATAGGCAATGCTATCTTACTATTTCTTTAGCAGTATATGAGAATTCTCTTATTTTCCTCATCGTTGTCAACTTTGGCTATTATCTATCTTTTCACTTTTTAAAATTCTAATGGTTGAAAGTGCTACTTAGAGTGCGTGTTTCCATTTCCTTTGTAAGTCATTGGTAAGATTAGGTTGTTTTTGTTTGTTTGTTTGTTTTTGTGGGTTAGAGTCTTACTCCATTGCCCAGGCTAGAGTGCAGTGGCACACTCATGGCCACCCCAGTGACGACCTGCTGGGCTCAGGCGATCCTTCACCTCAGCCTCCCAAGTAGCCGGAACTACAGGCATGAGCTACCACTCCCGACTAATCTTTTGGTTTACTGTAGAGATGAGGTTTTGCCAAGTTGTCCAGGCTGTTCTCGAACCTGTGGGCTCAGGCAATTCCCTCACTTCAGCCTCACCAAATGCTGGGATTACAGACTTGAGCCACCGCACCTGGCCGGTAAGATTAGATTTTAAGAGTCAACTTTGTATTTCTTCTGTGAATTGCCTATTTTTATAATTTATTTTTTTCTTAAATTATATGTCTTTTTTAATGACTTAAAGAGTCTATTTACAAATTCTAATTTAAATTTTAATTCTATTTACAAGCATATGAATTATCTTGCATATAATTTCATCAAATGAATAGAGGGCGATGAGGTCTATCCTGTTCCACTTTTTGGAGCACACTGGTGTCTCCATGATGGAGAATCATGTTGTGTCCTTATGGTTCTCCATCCCCATGGGAAGGTCAGAGCCAGTCTTAGGTTGATGAAGGTTTGTGACTAGCAAATGTTTACCAGGAAACCAGGCTCAACATGACTAAAAAATCAGATTCCATATGTCGACTGGGATGCTAAGACCACCTAGCAGTCAATGCACCTCAGTGGGAAATTAGTTAGGCAACAGAGAGCCATATCACTCACATGTGTTTATGAACTTAACTGTCTATTTGTGATTATTTCTAAGTAGTGAAAAGAAGGCATATACAAACAAATCTGAGTCAGCAGTACCTGAGCTTTGTAATCTGACCAATTTGTTTGATGTAGTCTACAAAATAAGCGAGGATATCATACGTTGAATAAAGAAAAGGTGAAGGAAAATAATGAGGTAAGTGTGAAATCCTAAGGTAATGGCTTTTTCGTCTCATTCGCTGGGGGAAAGGACCTGCTATAATCCCACTTGAGCAATGAGCTCTAGTTCGTGAAGGTATTTAGAGAAAGGTTAATGATGTGAGAGACTGATTACGTGCTGCTGAGTCATTTCTCTGGAGGGTTGTGAATAACTGAAGTTTTATAGTAGAAAAGTCTTGGAACCTTGATTCCAGCCAAAGGGAACATTCAAGTCTTGGCCTGATGGCCAAGGCAAAGGTTACTCTCGCCATGGAATGTCTCAAGTGTATAGTTTCATGGACATGTCCAGGGACCTGGGAGGCTGAGCTGGCCTTCCTGGGGAAGCCGCAGTATCCTCCACACTCTGCCATCCATTGGTGGCAGATTAGTGTAATAGAGGAATAACTCCTAGTCAGAATTTCTCCTTTTTGGGGGCTGTCTCCCTGGGTAAATTTTTCAGATAAACTGTAGGATTCCTAGTTAAATGTGAATTCCAGATATACAATTTTTTAAAATTAGTATAAAGGGATAATATTAAAATGCAATATTTGGACATACTTATAGTAAAGATAGTTATTTAGCTAAATTTCAAATCTAACTGGGCGTTTGTATTTTTACTTGCTATGTTTGCAACCACACACCTGGGTTTCAATTTCATGTAGTATCTCCCTGTGGCTTGCACCTTGCAGCTGACTGAGAACTGGTGCAATAAGGAGAAGTGTTTGACTTAACAGAAGTTCAGGGAATTTATCGAGTCCAGATAGCTTCTAGTTAGAGTCACTGGCACTCTTCCTGATAGAACATGGAGTCTGAAAGGGAGTCTTGAGCCTTCCTCTGGCTTAATAAATGCACTCCGGGGACTAGGCCTAATTCTTCTCGGAGTAAGAGATGTGGAATCAATTTTAGAACAGCCTGTGTCAGCAGCTAACTCAGGCCTTGCTCTCCCTGGAGCAGGCAGTTTATAGTGGTAACACCTGAGTAAAGAGAAGGACCAGGTACTGCTATGTCATTCCTTCTATCAAACTATTTTGCCCCTAAGTTTGAGAATTCCCATGTGGTCAATACCTCACTATTAGACATTTAAAAAGTTAAAAGAAATGATTAGAGAACATGAATCTCTCTTCCAAGGAATTAACAGCATAGGTCAAGTGTGGAGATCAGACATTCTGGGATTGTCTGGACCCAGGACTTGAAGTAAAATACCAACCAGATTAAAAAAGAAGGTGAACATATCAAGAAATTGGGAAGAGCAACCCACGTTGTTTAGGATTAAAGAAATGGAAGCAGCTTGATTTGTCTTTACATCAAATCCACACCAAACGTTGAGTGTCTCTATCAAAAAGAGGTATGGGTTTTGATAAGTGCAAACTAGTCATTTAATAAGCAAATGTGTCTTGTTACAAAAGCAAGTAGGATGTGGTACCATGAGTTTTCATATATTAAATAAGTCATCGGCCTGTGTACCGGCATAAACAGAGACCTAGTTACTGTCCTGAAATGAAGTTTTTGCTGTGATTTAGGTATGGCAAGACAAATAGATCTTTTCAACTATTGAAAAGATGGTTTGTTTTTCTCAGAGACCCCAAATGATAGAGGCATGCCAGCAACACTGTCCTGGGTAGATGAAGGTTTGAGTTAACCCGGCCATTGTTTACAGTCTCAGACTTAAACGAGGCCCGACAAATAGGCGTATTGAATTAATGCCAACAAAGAAAAAGAGAGATATACATTGCATTCTTAGGTTAAACTAACTGCAATGGAAATGCACCCTCTGAGCAACCCCCTCTGTCAGATATTGCCCCACTGGGACTGATGTTTTCAAATGTGTGGTTGAACATACCAGCCTACTTTTCTGTCGAAAACCTTGCAGGTTATAAGCCATCATTAACTGACACCATTGTCAGTTGAGTGATATAGAGTGAAGATTGACAAATAAAACATGGAGAAACATCTGGTGAGGGCAGGGCATGTAATCACAAGTGCATAATTGAGGACTATGAGGTAAAACAAAGCCAGTCACTTCAACGGGCTTACAAACTGAAGGAGTCCCGTAATGTACAATGCAAAGGTGTTGCTACCAAATTAAAGAGGTATCATTGGAATTAGAGGTACCATTCGGAGTTAGAGGGTGATTGCATACAAGGGCTAGACACCCACATTCACAATCAAGGATAGGATCTGTGAAGAATGTAACCAGGCCCACTGCACCAAAACTACCAGCAGTCTTAGGATGTGAGAGAAATATTGAATGTGGAAATACATAATTTAAATTTTCTCACGTGTTAGTTTAGACTTGATTTGTCTTCACATCAAATCCACATTTGGCATCAATCTCACCCCATGCAGGCTGCTAAGACTACAGAACATCAAGAGCATCTCCTTGAGGAACTAGGGAGGAAATGGGAAGAGATTATCTGTCTTAAATTTAGGTAAACCAGATAAAGAGCCTGGGCTGGGGATTCCTACTTATCATGGAAGATCTCTCTCATTGTTTACTCATGGGAGAGTTCTGTAGAAGGGAGGTAGAAAAGTGAGATAAGGAAGCACACAAATGCTAGGTAAGGATGTGAAGACTGACTTTATTCTGATCCCCAAGAGAACTCAAAAGTTGAATTATACTACTGAGTTGGTCCAGCTTTGAGCCTGGTGAGGTGAAGGGGGTGTACCAGTCTTTTACAAAATCTCATGTTAGTTGAATCACTGGTAAGGAAGGGCTAGAGGGATAATTCATATTCCAAGGCGTTCCCTTTGGCTTAAGTCAATTCTCTAGAGAAGGAGACAGCCATCGGCCATTGGGAAACCATATTCACAGCTAGATATGGGTACATTTGCTAGGTAAAGGGAACCTGGGTGGGCATTAACAGCATCTATACACAATCTCAGTAATTGTTTTCTGATCTGGTATATATCTTTTGCTATGGGTTTTGCTGGTTCAATTTTAAATGAACTCTGTTCATTATCTACAATATTTGACCCAGTCTAGCCTAGCTCTACCCTAATTCACCCAGATATGTTAATTTTTTAGTCAATAACCTAAGGAGATTTTATATATGAGTCAGACCCATATGCCTTTGAGTGAATGGAAAATCTCATCTACCAGTTATAGTGAGAACTATCTCTTGAAACCTATGTACTTTCGTAATTCTTGTTTCCCAATTCTTTGATATATTTTTATTTCTTAATATTAAGTTTTGCTTTCTTTGTATCTCCATCATTATTATACTTTTTTGCCTTATAAAAATTATGTTTATTAATAATTCTACCCACACACTACAAAGAGAATTGCTAAAAGACTAAGATAAAATTTTCACCATGAGACTTATAATAATAATGTTTACTTCTTTATTAACACGCTTAGTATATGAAAATGGGGATAAAGTCACAGAAGACAGCAGAGGAAAAAAAAAATTCCACAAGTGAATTGTAAACACAAATATTTGAGCTAAGTATATGCATTTGTATAAAGAATTGGTCTTAAAAAACAGTTCTATTTCAAAAAACTAAACTAAATAATAAAATGCCTAAGACTTTGTAAATATATGTTGCAATGTATCAATGTAATCAATCTTTTTGAAAGTGCTATAAAATAAGAACATGACTGTCTCAAGGAAAATCATAGCCATCTTGTTATAATATAAATACAAGAAATGAGCCTCCTTTAAACTCAGAAATCTAATAATGCATATATCCATAGTTGGTGCTCAGAGACTTTTGAATAGTCCAGTCAGAAACTTATGTTCTATAATCATACCACATCAATAAGGAAAATAAAATATGTAACAAAGATATTCTTCTTTGTGAATTACTTTTGTTTTTAATTTAACCATTTATATGGATTTCCTTATTTAATAATATGAGATTTTTAAAAACTCATATTCTGTCTATTTGGTGCATTTCTCATAAAGATAGAGTGAAAAGTACTTTTCAAATTTCATTGTAAATTTTAAGTAGGTTCATGTATATAAAGTAATCATGCAGGTCTCTGAGTTGGTAAGGATAGTGCTTCTCTGACATAATACTTTTTGACCAATATATTCCTTAGTTGTATGATTTTAAACAGAGGGTTTTAATCTCAGGTTGGAGATTTGGGTTCTTATTTTGGTCTTTATATACATGATATAAAGGTTTTACTTTAATCTATATACAAAAAAAAAATAAGTGTTTCAGATCATCAATCCTAGGCTGATCAGTTTATTCAGGATCAAGTAAAAATTACCTCCACGTGGAACATGAGATATTTTTCGGTGGAAAGTGATCTGGACTCTTTCTAACATAGTGGTTCTCAGCCTTGGCTACATCTTGAAATCTGCTGACAAAATTTTAAAACATAGGGCTTCCTGGGTCCTATCCCCAGAGATTTTGGGTTAATTGGCTTATGTGTGACCCGAGTATTAGAATTTTTCAAACCCTTCCAGGTCTGCCTGTCTTTCTTCTTTTCATCTCTTCTCCTCCCCTGCCCTCCCTTCTCCTGCCCTCCCTGCCCTCCCCTCCCTCTTCTTTCTTTCCTTCCTTTCTTTTTTCTTCAGACAGGAACTCTCTCTGTTGCCCAGTCTGGAATGTAGTGGCATAATCATGGCTCCCTGCAGCCTTCAACCCCTAGTCTTAAAGGATAGACTCTCAGGTAGTAGGTGGCAAGTGCCACCATACCTAGCTAACTTTTTATTTTTATTTTTTTGTAGGGACAGAGTCTCACTATTTTGCACAGGCTAGTCTCAAACTGCTGGCCTTAAGTGATCCTCTGGCCTTCGCCTCCCAAAATGCTGGGATTACAGGTGTGAGCCACCATGCCCCGCCCTTGCCAGGTATTTCTAACATATAGCTAAGGGTGCAAACTACTGGAAAAGTTCATCTGTATCTGCCCAGATTGTGTTAAGGACTCAGCTTTCCAGGAGGTAAAGTGTTTGAGTTAATGCATGAAATGAAAGAGTGTGCTTGCTATGAAGACCATCCTCTTAGAATCTTATACTGAGGTAAGATTTAGGGTGATGAGCTTCTGGCATTTGCTCCATAAATGATGGAATTTAGAAACAATATATTGCTCTGCATATATAAAATTTTATATGAATTAAATCACTGTATATGCATTGCTCTAGAATTTGCTTTTTCACTTCACATTGTTTCTAAATTTCATTCATGCCACTGCCTATAATTATATTTAATTTCTTGTCTCTTTTAAAGAGTATTACTTTCTATTAATATGACATTTTATTTTGGTTTTTATATGTATTTGGTACTTTTTATGTTTGTGAATACAAATGTTGCCATAATAAACATTTATGTATGTTTACCTGGAATTCTTGGATTGTAAGCTATTATAGCTTAATAGATAAGTGCAAAATTTACTCCCAAGTATTTGTACTATTTTACCTTTTACTAGCATTATTTAAAGATTCTACTTGCTATACATCTTTCCCACGATTTCATCTTATGAACATTTGAAAGTATTGCTCAGCTGCTGAGTATAATGATCTCATTGTGGTTTTAATTTGGATGCCTTTGCATACTCATAATATAAGGCATCTATCTTATATTATTGGTCATTTGTGTTTTCCATTCCCTGAGATATCTATTCTGTTTTTCTGAGGGGCTACCTGTCTCTTATTTATTTATAAAGTTTTAAAAATTATACTTTCTGTATAACAATCCTTTTCAGCTATATGCTATGCAAATATCTTCACCAACTTTGGCTTACTGTTCTGAACATCAGTTCTAATTTTTTTTTTTTTTTTGAGTTGGAGTCTCACTCTGTTGCCCAGACTGGAGTGCAGTGGCCGCTCCTGGCCACCGCAGCCTCGACCTGCTGGGCTCCGGCGATCCTTCCACCTCAGCCTTCCGAGTAGCTGGAACTACAGGC
>CAUYQG010081316.1:0-11801 GCA_963574415.1 Tarsius wallacei | reverse complement strand
TCTTTTGAGAAGTGTCTGTTCATAGCTCAAATCATTCTATAAAAAAGATACCTGCACATGTATGTTTATCACAGCACTGTTCACAATAGCAAGAACCTGGAACCAACCATGCTGTCCATCAAAAGAGGACTGGATTAAAAGAAATATGGTACATGATGGAATACTACGCAGCCATAAAAAATAACAAAATCATGAATTTTGCAGCAACCTGGATGGAACTAGAGTCTATAACAAGTGATCTCTCACAGAAACAAAGATCTGAGTATCACATGTTCCCACTCATAAGTGGACCTTGAATAACTATTGTAATACTATAAGAAAGGGATTGACAGTGGCGGGAAACTATGGGGGGGCAGGGAGGGGAAGAGAGGTGGGATTAACGGTAGTCAATATCTGACTGGGGATGGGGGACACACCTCATCAACAAGGGTACCTGCACAATCCATGTTTGTATACCTAACCCTTAGCTGTACCCCACAATTTTAAAATAAACAAATGTTTTAAAAAAAAAAGTGAGCTTCTCTGTGAGGTATGCCAGACACCTTATGAAAAATCGTGACCTTTTGTCAATATATTCTACCTCCCTGATTTTCTGTATTTATCTGTATACTTATTACCTTCTAACCTAACATATGTCTTGTTCATGTATTTTGTTTATTAACTGTTATTTCTAGCTCCACTGACGTAAATTTTAGGAGGGCAGCCACTTCTGTGTGATTATTTCACTATTTGAATAAAAGAAAATGGATTCACTTATTGATTGACTTTATCCTTATGTATCACACACAATTCTTAAAAAAAAAACTCCCTTGATGTCTGCTGTGCAAAAATTAAAACTTCTAGCATGTGATTTCCCTTTTAACTAAACGCCTGGCATGCCCGCTTTATATCTGTTTACTTTCTCTGATTTAAAGTTCTTCTTGTCTGGTTCCAAAGTGCTCAAAGCAAGTTCCCACTAGATCAACCCAATTTCATCAAAGAGTTTTCCCCTCTGAAAACCCCCATCAAACACTTGGCGTGAATGTTCAGCACAAGAAGTTAATCACCAGCAAAGCAGTGCCGTTTCACACTCGTCGGACACGCTGGGGTGATTAATAAACCTGAGGCTGTCAAGACCTGCTTTCCCACACTCAATGAGTTGCTTGTCGTCATTTTGTCCTTTTCCACTTTATTGTCCAAAGTAAATGTACAGAAAATATGCTGCTCCCCCCAGGAACGAAAATGTTTAAAGGGTCAGTGTTGTTGCTTGTCTTTGAGAGCACCAAGTCATATTTCAGTAAGGATCAGACATTCAGAAATGCTATGACACACATACACATATGAGGGGGAATGAGAAGCCCTGCATCCTGATCCTTCTGACAAAGAAACTTCGTTATGGCAATACTTAACAGGAAATAAATATAAATAGCCAATTCTTCGAGTTTGAAGAAAATGCTTTTTTTCTAGTGCGGGTTCGATAGCTTTTCATCCTCATTAAAAAAAAATGTAGGATTGAGAGACTTCTAATGATTCTCTCTTACAACGGGAATTTAGAGAGCTGCTAAGTCTTAGCCTTTCTTGTAGGGCTTTACTTACCATAACAACCATGATAGGTTATTCTCAAGACATCATTAAAATCATTTTGCTACTACTTTGCTATTTTTTTTTTCTATTTGGTATTTCCACTTCAGCACAAGTTTTCCTTTGACAGATATAACTTTTTTCCCCTTGCTTTATTTATTCTTAATTGCTAAATAATCCAAATTATGCAAAACCTCCTTTGGCTCTCCTATGCACTTTTTGGTTGCTTGTAGAATTTTATTTTCTCTCTTCCTAATCCCTTAAGTATACAAACATAGAACTTACATGGAATGTAACTTCCAGGCTGTTATTTTTGTTTGTGTGTTTTGGCATTATAGATCCCAATATCAACCGATACCATGTGCAGTGGCTTCCAGAAGTATGTGCCCACAACAAAACAGCTGGATTGGAGACATCATCTGGCATGACCCATGTAAGAAGATGGTTTCTAGACTTACTAGATCTGGCTATATAATTGGACAGAAGGATGTGCAAACCAGATATGACAAATGGATAGCTCATTCTCACAAATTAGCTATTGAATAATGACTCAGTGAAAGCTGAACACATAATGGTCATTATATTTACTCATTCTTTTATCAATTCACACAATTATATTGAGAACTTACTATATTGTCAACACAAGGCAAGTGCTAAAATGGCAACTAAAGACGGTTCTTAAGAAACTTCCAGATCAGTGGGAGAATACTGAATATCTGTGTGCTTAACTTTGCTGAACAAAACCTTTAAATTATTTTCTGAGTTTTGGCTTGGCATCATGATCTAAGGCATAATTTTGCAGGTGAATTTCTATATGACTCTATCATTCAGCACCATGTCCCTCATTGCCATCAACTCACTCAATTAATGACAGATGTTACCTGTCCTATACAACACGTACCCATATTGACTTTTAACTTTAAGAGAACATTAACCTCTTTGGGGATAGCGACTCTGTCAATACTACTCAAAATATCAATCCAAATATTTTGGGGTTAATGCAGGAATCATAGATTAGAATGAACAAACCAACACAAAATGTTTAAGAGGGCATTGTGTTATACAAAGTGTGGATGACTGCAATTTATATGTAATAAATAAAAATAGTTGTAAAAAATTGTAAAACATGGCCCCAAATGTGTAATACAATATTTTGGCTTGTAATATATAACTAGAACACTTATCTTTTGAAAATTTTCTAAAGCAACAAGTACAATATCTTTAGAATCATATCTGATTGCATAATTTTAAGATAGTAAAAAAAACAAGTTACTAGATTTGCAGAAGTACTCAGCTTTTTTTCTTTTAACTGGATTTGACTTGTCTCAACTCATGTTCACTAAAGTTGCTCCTTTTATTTATCCTTGACTGAGTCGCAAAGTTTGTGACCTTCAGTAAAATTAAACAGACATTCTAAATAAGGAAATCTTTTAAATGTAGAGAAAGAAATAAACAGAAGCAGGATTTATTAAATTTTTTGTGGGCAGAGGGAGAGGCTTTTACTTGTTTTACTTACACGTGCCTTGGAACCCACAGACCCTGGCTTATGTCCATGCAGTTACCCAATCCTTACCTTTAGGAACTCTGAAAGTGACAGTAACTATTCACTGAGCACATATAATGTATTTGGTAGAAATAAGAATCAAAATCCTGAGAAAGCATACTGCTAGGGGCTTAGAACTTGTCTGTTTCATTTTTCAACAAACTTTAGACTCAATTAATTTGCTTTCATGTTACAATGGAGCATCAGCTAATTTACTTATTGCAGCAGACGTCTGCCTCCTATGCCACATGAAAGCATTCTTGAAATACTTGTGAAGCAGAACCCTTAATAACTAACCATGGATTCCAGTATAGTCCCCTATAAAGTGCAGATTCATTCCTAAAGAAAAGCAATACAGACTCCCAAAGAGATACAGCAGGCTTGGGTTGTCTTGATTGAATTGTTTCCTGTTCACTGTTTGATACTAACTGTCCTGAGGAGAAAGATCCATTCCATCTCCTGTCACCTTCTGCATTAATGGCCAGCAACTCTGGCAGGCACCACCTGTCTCCTTTGAACATTCCATGCTGCATCACCCGTAGCAACTTCTACTCTTCGCTCAGGTAACTCAGGAAACACCTGAGCTTCAGTATTTATTGTAATTCTTATATCATGCCCCCTCCAACCCTCTGCTATCTGGCAAGAACTTCTACCCTTCGTCCAACAGGTACCAGTCAGACAGAGATATTCCATCTTCCATCTGTAAAAATTCCATCTGTATCTTCTCTCTCTCTCTCTCACTCACAAGAGATTGGGTCTCACTATGTTGCCCAAGCTGGTCTCAAACTCCTGGGGTCTAATGGTCCTTTCTCCTTATTCTCCTGAATAGCTGGGACTATAGGAATGAGCCATAACACTCAGCTATTCATCTATATCTTTTATACACATGCATTATGATTTGATAAATACAAAACATAATGGATAAGTATAACTTCACCAAATAGAAAAGAAATGTAGTCACAAACTTGTAACTATGCCAAATGGCATCTTTTGATGTTAGTGTGAAGTTATATACTTAGCCTCCGACTCCTTAGCAGTTTAGCCTGTTTCTTTTATTTATAATTAATCACAACATGATGGTAGAAAACAATAACAGCACTCTAAAATGGTAAAAAAATTGCTAAAAAATCAATATTTTTAACAGAAAAACTTACATTTAAGCTATTTCTGTGTCCCAGAAAAGCCTAAGTTAGTTTTTTTGTTTGTTTGTTTTACTATAAAACATTAGATTTCTATTTACAGCTTTACCCTCCCACCTGCACTGCTGCCAACTCAAAAATGTTGATTGTGAACTTCAGAAGATGGCTTCTTTAATGCAGAATTACCATGGTGCTGCTTTCATTCTAGAGGATATATGCCACAGTCATGAGAGAGTCTCACAATTGTAATAAATCAAAACACGGATAGTGTCTCCTTTGTGCTTTCTATAAAAGTCACATTGCACATATTCCATATACAGAAAAATATTCTTGTTAGAATATGACTTCAATGCCCTTCAATTTTTTTAAATCCCTAATGAGATTTATTGCTAATATTCTCTTTCTCTCTTGCTTTAGGAAAATTATATAATTCTTCAAGATCTGTCATTTTCCTGCAAATATAAGGTGACAGTCCAACCAATTCGGCCAAAGGGTCACTCGAAGGCAGAAACCGTTTTCTTTACCACTCCGCCATGCTCTGCTCTTAAGGGGAAAAGCCACAAGCCCATGAGTTGCCCTGGTGAAGCAGGTATATTTTGACCAGAAGGATTCACACATCTAGGTCTAAGATGTCAGCAACACTTGGAAACATTTCCAAACTGTAGTTAATAAGACCCTAAAAACTAAAACTGCTCCTCCTTCTAAGTTGTAATATGATGGCACAATCTGGAGGGAAGATAAGTAGGAAAGTATGTATCATTTTACAATGCTAACAGCGTTAGAAAGTTGCCTTTTTCTGGCGTTATCATCCCTTTGGAAACAAAGGCAAGCATTTAGATACCATTTGTGTTTTGGCAGATTTTGACATAATTATTTCACTTTTATCCTATGCCTTTGCTGTGTGCCAATCTACCAAACCTCAATTCTGTATCTTCCATCCCCTTCTCCTTGCCAAAGCACTTTTCCTTCAGTGGGAGCAACTAATCAGGGCTCTTTAAATGCCCTGGATGTAAAAACATTTCTGGTAACTTCAATTATCACCTTCTTAACTGCAGTCACAGCTATTCTTTAAGAAATGGCAATTCTTACCAGAGTCTAAACTTCTCTCCCTCTTCTGTCCCCAAAGCAGTGTTCTAAAAATAATCCTCAGAGGATAAGAAGATGCCTTCAGCACAAAGTTATAGCTATGAGATTCCTACGCAACCAACCCCCATATGTCAAAGGGGAGATGGCCTGAACTCATGTTTAAAGAATGAGGTCACATTGCTTTTACCTTCTTATAGAGTGGCTGCCTAAATTTCCTATGATGAATATGCAATCAATTCCATGTTCACATTTTCTCCATTTGTCTAACTCTGATTTTCCCTTTTGCACTGCTACAGGTCATGTTCTTTCCAAGGTGCTAGCCAAGCCAGAGAACCTTTCCGCCTCATTCATCGTCCAGGATGTTAACATCACTGGCCACTTTTCTTGGAAGATGGCCAAGGCCAATCTCTATCAGCCTATGACTGGGTTTCAAGTGACTTGGGCTGAGGTCACTACAGAGAGCAGGCAGAACAGTCTCCCCAACAGCATTATTTCACAGTCCCAAATCCTGCCTTCAGTAAGTGCTGCCTCCTGTACCATGTCTGTGTTGTTGGTATCCACTGCTCATTTTGAATTACCTTAAGAGATAGATATCTCTGTCATTATGTGTGCTATACTATTGAGTCTTATTTCTGCATTGTCTTGTTCTGAGTATATCATTTTGCAAGCATTAACACATCACATGTGTATTTGAGAATAGTTAAGAAGTAGCATAAGCTGTCATCTAGATAAATTTTGATGACTAGAGTCAGTTGTTGAGCAGACCTTATCTTGTCTATCTTGTATGCAAGCAATTGAGTCATTTTCTTCTATCTTTGTTAGCCCCGGTTCCTCTGGTCCAAGTGGACATGCCCTGTTTGAAGTGTTGAATTGGGGGAAAAATAGCTAAAAGAAGCTTGTTGTTTGTAATTCTTTCCCCCCTTCAAATTTGGCTCGGGCCCATAATGAGTTGGCCTGTATTCCTGGCCACTTAATTCCTTGGCTTGAAAAAAAAATCATGTGTGGGCTTTTGCCCTCTCTGAAAATTCTCTTAGAATGACCAAGTCCCACTACAAAATCCAAAAAGAAAAAAAAAAAAAAAAGATAGCATAGCTCCCAGAAAGAGAAAAATTCCATGGAATTAGAGAGTAGTTATTCTATAAAATGTACTAGGTTTTATTGAGTTTTGAGAAAAATGTGTTGGCATAAAAATAAACATTTTCAGTTATGGGCATTGACAGATATTGTGTTTTAAGAAAAACAGTTGGCTCATTCACTGAAATTTGGATTATCAAGAATTCACATCACAAGATGTGCAGCTGAATACTTTAAACCATGGGAAAGTCTTATGTTAAGGAATAAAAAAATAAATAAAATCCCAAGAGTGAGCCTTGAGAACTGGCACCTCAGCACATTTTAACTCTGCCAAATGTTGTAGGCTGCCAAGAATTGAGCTAGGTGCTAAGAAACCATATGGCAGAGAACTCCTGCAAAAGAGGAGAAATATTCTACAAATTAAACTGTGCCTTTAAAAAGCAGCCAAACATGTATATAATATTCTTGAATGGGGGAAGAAACTGTCACAGACTATCTGTGCATTGTGTGTTGTCTCTAAAAGGTCAATGATGAGCATCCTATTTTGTTACTTCCTTAGGATCATTATGTCCTAACGGTGGCCAATCTGAGGCCATCCACCCTTTATCGACTGGAAGTACAAGTGTTGACCACAGGAGGGGAGGGGCCTGCCACCATCAAAACATTTCGGACACCTGACCTCCTGCCTTCTGCAGCGCACAGTGAGTGAGGTGTCAGGGTATTAAGGTGCTCTGTCAGGTCTTGTGGACAGAGAGAAAAGTCTAGCTGAAAAATGAAAATCAATAAATAAGTTGTTATAGATTTCTATGAAATAGGGAATTCTCCTTATCTGAAATTCTTACTCGCTATTTGTATCTACTTACTGGATTATATTTCAGCCACTTTTAATACAAATTGTAGAGTTGATGCTTAATTGCTCCCCTTTTCTCCCTCCCTTTTTCCTCTTTTCTTCCCTTTCTTCTCTTCTCTTTCCTCCTCCTCTTCCTCCTCCTTCTCTCCTCTTCATCTTCCTCTTCTCTCTCTTTCCCTCTCTCTAGCCCTTCCTCCCTGCATCCTTCCTTCAATTCTTTCCTCCTCCCTTGCATTTTTTTCCTACACAATGCATCCTTTTCCCTTGTCTTCTAAGCCATAAATACATATGGAAAAATCTGTAGGCGCATATCAAACTAAATGTTTTTAAATTAAGATTTTAAATATGGCAATATAGGAAATAATATTTTACCAAGGAACTTAGTTTCTTATTACATAGATTTTACTGTAATACATGACATGAATTTTTTTCACATGACCCAAACCTATCTTGATTTACTCTAAACCAAGTAAAATTAAAGAAAAAGATTGTCACTTTTAAATTATGTACTTTGTTTACTTTATTCTACCTTAAATTTTAAAATCAATGTTTAAAAGTTTGTGTGTTGATAAGAAACTTGAGAATTAGTTATAGTTTTAACTCTGATTCTGAAAAATGATGGATTAAATTTGTACCTATAAAATAACTTGGTATACTTATAATTTGAAGAAAAAGAAAACCTATTACAAAGGGAAAGCTTGATAGCTTCTAAAGTTTGTAAGGGTTGGATAACAATTTTTTTATTCCTTCACTGAAATTATATTTAACTAAATTATTTGTTGCCAGATGTGGTGGTGCATGCCTGTAGTCCCAGCTATTGGGAGGGCTGAGGTAGGAGGATCGCTTAAGGCCAAGAGTTTGAGGCTGCAGTGAGCTATGACTGCACCACTGCACTCCAGTCTGAGTGTCAGAGTGAGATCCCATCTCTAAAACAAACAAACAAACAAACAAACATCAAACACAAAATCCAAGCATTTCTCTATTTTTAAACTTCTTTTAGGAAATAAAAAAGGATTATGGTTTACTTAAATCATTGTGAGTATATGGAAAAGTGCTTGTGTTTTTTGTTTAGTTATTTGATGGTTTGGGGAAAGAATCAGGGAGGAAGAAAAAAATGGGAAAGGAGAAAAATACAATGAATGAATGTGTGTTTGTATATTCAAATTTAGAATAGGAAAGACATGGTCATAGGGGGGAATATTTGCCTGGGTCTAATGCTTTGACTACAAATAAAACTATTTATTCAATGTATATAAGGTAATGTGACAGATATATTTTTTCATTTCCTAGGACCCCATCTTAAACATCATCATCCGCATCATTACAAGCCGTCTCCAGAAAGATATTAAACTATTCAATGAAATTTTTAAAAATTGCACAGATGTGTAAGCTTGTTGAATTTCAGTCAGTAAACACGTGTATAGAGGCAGTAGGAACTTCTCAGAGGCCTGGACTCGCCTATGTAACTTTAGTGCAATAAGTACTTCTGTCAATCATGGATGCATCTGGAAACAAAGTGACAAATAGTCAATCAATGAAGATGGATATCAATCCCCTATGAGAATGGAGAGAATGAAAAAGGCATATTTAACTCTAAATTTTGTTTTCAGATACGGTTTTGTTCATCTCTATTAAAACACGGCAGAATGGAGATTTCTCTGAATTTGGAGCAGCAAATTCTCAAAAAAGTAGAGTAACACATGCACAAGTTATACAAACACTAAGCATAGATTTAATAAGTAAAATATATTTTTCCTAAATTATTGATTTGATATGACAAATCAAAATTATGCAGCACTATTTATTCAAATCTTTCATAAGATCATTTTTATCATGGGTGATTTTTAGCTGAAAATTTGTAACCTAAAATATATCAATGAATTTAAATCTAAAAATGCTCCCACTTTGAGCACCCTATGCTTTTTTTAACAAAAGATAAATGAAAGTTTAGTCTGTAAAATATGATTTACAAAAGACACCCAAGCCAGAGGAACTCAATGAATTAAGCTGCTAACCAGATTTTGTCTTGGAGAAATGAAAATTCTTTTGTGGGGATACTTTTTAATATTTGATCCTATATTATGAGAAGTTTTCCTGATATGGTATCTTACATACACGTTTCCTTTATTTTCCTCAATGTGGAATAACAGCTGTTGGTGCACTTCAGTTTTACCATCTGAAAAGTCACAAAACCTCTTGCATTAAATGAACAAATCCCGACTATTAAGCAATTTTAAATCTTTACAGAGATTTGCCTTTTCTTAATCAAAATAAGTTATTTGTATGCTAGAATATTCTTAGTAATATAAAAAAAGGAAGACCTTGATTGATAGAGAAGTACAATTGTTTGCATTTAACTAATCTATCCTCTTTTAAATTCATGATAATTTATTGTTTGGAAAATTTCTCATGCTCCAAACTTTTCCCTTGCAGTATAAAATTAAGTCAAAATAAGTTATCAATGTATAGTGTTGCAGTGTATCTTGGGATAACCTAAAACACAGAGAAGTTTAGTTTAATATAGTCTTTTTCTTGAAGGAGTACTCACGTATATGGTTTCAAATATGCATAGATGTGTGTCTATATACTTATAAATGAGTGTGTGCATATAAACAATTATATACAAATACACACACACATGTACACTCAGACACATGCATAAACATGAGTTTACCTTGAGTATGAATCCCTGAAGAAATTGTTTTCATAGCTCACCACTGGTGGATAAAGAAATGGCTCCTCTAAAGGTCATAAGGATAATATATTTTGACCATCAAAGCTGATTCTATGAGAAAAGAACGATTTGTCAAAATTAAACGCTGTTAAAGACTCCCTCGTTTCATTATCAACCAAGGTACAACAGGAAGGAAATCACTAACACTATTCTTAGATTCCGATGAGATGGGATTGCTCCTTGTCATTTTATTATTTCCTGAACACATGCAGATGCCTGACCATGCCTGGGAACAGTGGACAACTCACAGCTTACTGACACCATGAGGCTTCATTGCAGTGTCTAAAGGCAGAGGCAAAATAAAGTGGAGAAAAAAATACTTTTATTATTATGTTGATGCATATCTTTAGGGAACACGAGCTATAAGCATGGATACCTAAAGACAGATATTAAAACCTACTTCCTCTGTGTTAAAATATTTAAAAAGCAGATAATACAGAAATAGTTTCCAGCTTTGTACGAGTCACAAACTGCAAATCTCAGAATGAAAGTCCATGTTGGTTCTGAATGGTTTTCTGCAGTTCCTAACGTAGACTGGAATAGACTTATCATGATGTATTGTGAAATCACCTGGTTCTGAGAATATTTGAATGCAGAGAACAGGAAACAACCTTCATTTGAAAACATCCCTGAGCTTGAGCAAACTGGTACCATAAATATCTTTTCTAAAACCATGCTTTGTTCTAGTGCCGTTACCAGCATCCAAATTTCAAGTTCTCAAAATTTCAAAACTTTCAACTTCACATTAGGCTATATATTTATCTTTTACATTAATTTGTTATGAACAAATTCAAACATTTATGCTAACAAATTTTGTACCATTGTATAGTTTAAAATGTGGGAGTACATACATAGATACAAAATATTATTAATTTATAATATAAACTTAACTTTATAAAATTTAATTATTTTTTGTCTGCATAATAGACCTTGAGCAAACAGATATATTTTTAGTTTGGATGGTTGTTCTAAAACTTACATCTTCCTTAAAAAATCTAAAGCAACCTTTATGAGCTTCTAATTTTACTATAATACTTAATAGTTTAAATTTTATTAGCATTATTGGAAGGAAAATGCTATTGATGAGATAATAAAAACTTGAGTTTCTTTTATAAATTTTCATAATTAATAATATACAAATAATCACAAATATACTTACACTTTTTTGAATTTTAAAAATGTGCACACTCTAATACAATAATAAAATCTATGTGCCTAATTCTCTAATGTGTTTTATCGAAATTAGATGTATTTCTTTAATGTGAGAAAACTATATCCAGAGATAGTATTTACCTTTTAAAAAAATTGAGCTCATAAAAATGTATTCATCAAATACAGGTGGTTATCTTGATATACACTGCAATTATATGCGTTATTTTATTTACAACATTCACTCCTTAATGATGAATTTATCTGTGCTACCCTCTTTTTCTAGCTGGAACTCTATAGAATGATGTTTGCAAACCTACATGCACCCTTTCAAACCATTAATTGTTTTAATATGATATACTAGAGAAGATAAAGTTAATGACAGGCAATTTTCTGTAATGTTTATTAAATAAAGGTCAAAGGTTAAAAATACATCTATGACCTAGAAATTTTAGAACATATAAGTGACTCTGTAGAGCGATTTGTCTCAACCTCAGCACTATTGGTTTTGGGGCTGGATAGTTCTCTGTTGTGGAGGTCTGTCTCATGCATTGTGGGGTGTTTAGCAGCATTGCTGGTCTCTACTCAACAAATGCAGTTGGACCTTCCCCAAGTTGAGACAACCAAAAATGTCTCAAAATATTGCCAACTGCCCTGTGGGGACAT
>CAUYQG010081315.1:71-10453 GCA_963574415.1 Tarsius wallacei | reverse complement strand
TTTTTTTTTTTTTTTTTTGCAAGTATTCAGAAATAATAATGCCCTAACCAATACTAGTAAGCATTAGCCCTTATTATTTTAGAGCTTAAATACAATGTGTATTTAACCTTAATAGGAAGGAAAGAATATGAAAATATCCAGATAAAGTTACCTACTGTTTCACACCACGGTATTGACCATGAGATTTCTATGTCAAAAGATAATGGTTTCTGTAACAATGGTGTTGATCTTGAAGTTGTGGTAAGATCCAAGTAGTATTGATGGTTCCCCTAATGATGAAAATGACCCCCGTTTTGCAGACAAAACAGCTTATTTCCTTAAACACCTTTGTCAAATGTGTTCTTCAGGTTCCAGTAGACTTGAGATCTTAGTGAACCTAACAGCAGTCATTTGTGGGTTCTTGGTAGTAACCACATCAGTGATAAATTGGGCCATACCACATTACAGACTATCTGATCTTCAGGTTTTTAGGTGAGTGAGTATGGTCTCTCTAACACAGTGTTACTGTATCTGTTTTCTTCAGGTTTTCCATGAAGTTGTTTGGTAGCAGTATTTAGTATCAAATGGTGTGACTCTAACTCATTAGAGACCTTCTTATTTCCAGTTAAGTAAGTGATGAATGGTGTTTTAGAGACTGTTATGTTAACCTTGTGTATGGCATGTATGCAGTTTAAACATTAATTTATCCCTAATTATACCAGTAAGCATAATTTTTTAATGTATCCTCCTAAGGTAATGTGTATTTAACACTTGTACTGATAGAAAGATATGAAGTGTGTAGGTATCTTAGTATTTTATTATATTGCCCATCACCACATGATTGACCCTGGGATTTTTGCAGGTATCCATTAGAGTGGAAGACACCTCTTCCTACAGTTTGACCTCATAGTTCTGCAGTTATGTACATAGAGTTGATGGGCCCCAAAAGATACAATAGATCTAGTGGTTTTGTAGTTGTACAGGTAGAATTAGACCAGTACCAAATCCATTTCCCACAATGTGTTTTCCAGGGTGTGTCAAGAGATCATGCATGGTGAACCTATCTATGGTTATTAATATGTGATATTGTTGGTTTTGAGGTAACTGATTATGGAGACCTAAACCATAGCATAGACCATCTGATTTATATATATATATATACACACACACATATATATGTATATATATATATATACACACACACATATATATGTATATATATGTGGTTTATATATATGAAGATCAGATGATCTTAATAATGCTAATAAGCATAAGTTTTTAATGCATCCTTCTTCTGAGATAATATGTATTTAATACTTGTGCTATTAGAAAGATATATAGGTATCTTGGTATTTTATCATAGTACCTGGATATGTATGTGTAAGTGATGATTGTGTCCCTGACACTTGATGTTACCATAATTTCTTTGCAGGTATTCAGATCGGGAATGAGAGTTCTTATCAATTCTTAAAAACATGAGTTTTTCTTTTTAAATAAATTATAGAAAATGTTTCCCTAACCCTTTGAATATTGAGGAATTGCACATACCAGATAATTATTGTGATATTCTCAGTCATAGTTGTAACCGTAAGAATTTTGCAGGTGTCCCCGAAACAAATGTCTTATCTCACCATAGTCTTGGCTTTGTATTTCTATGAATGTCCATGTAGAGTTCTTATTTTCATAATAATGAAAGTGACAAGGCTATTTGCAGATATCCTAGTAGAACATGTTGTCTTTTTACACATATATCATAATATGTTTTTCACGTTCTTGTCAATAGATGATCTATAAGCCCAACAATGGTCATTATCAGAAGACATTTGTGGTATCCAGGTAAATATGTGCACTTTAACCACAGACCAACTGATCTTCACTTATCTAGATAAGTGATGTTTGTTTGTCTAAACTTGTTTTATCATGTGAATTGTTTTAAACAATTCTAATAGCCATGTTATCTTATTGTCTTATATTTTTGAGAAAGTTTATTTTTTATCCTGTGGGTGACTTATGATTTGCCAAGTATCTAAGTAATTATAGTATTATCCATGGTATTTTTGCAGGTGTGCAGTCAGGAAATGATAGTGTCTTTAACCATGGTGTTGACCTTGGATTACTGCAAATATCCAAGTAGAATTGATGTATTCTGCAATGATGGAAATGAACAAGGCTATAGACAAGGAGTTGTCCAAGTTCAAAAGGTATGGCCATATCACATTTGTCACAATGTGTTTTTCAGGTTTCAGTCATAAGAGCATGCTGAACTTCATGATAACTGTTAATGGGGACTTCACTTGTATCCAGGTAAATGATAATGTGAACCTTAAGCACCCTGCAGATGATGTGATCTTAAGATATCTAAAGTAAGTATAGATAATGTCCCTAACATTTGTGTTATCAGGTTTTTTCAGGTATTCAGGTAATAAATGATAGTGTTCTAACAAATACTAGTAAAAAATAGTCCTTTCTGTTTTAGAGTTTAGATATATGTTTAACCTTAATAGTGACTGAGGGGGATATTCAGGTATACAGGTAAGTTATCACTTTGTCCATCACCTCTTTATTGACTTTGAGTTTTATTGTAGCTGCTTGTCAAGAAAAGAAAGTGTACCCAACTAGGTTGTTGACTTTGAACATCTGAATGTTTCCAAGTAGATTAGATGGTCACCCTAATTATCAAGTGACCATGGGATTTTGCAGGTGTTCATGTAATACATGTTTTCCCAACACAATTTTTACCATGATCTTTTTAAGAATCCAGTCAAGAGAAGATGGTGCCTTAACCACTGTGGTTACAGCCTATATAATTTCTTAACTCGATACCAGCAGAAATCCAAATTAAATGCTATTGTTAATTGAACCATCATCTTTTGATTGCTATTTTTGTAAAGATATATTCAAGAGTTGATGGTGTTTCTAACTAGAGTGTTGATCCCGGAGTTTATCTAGTATCTAGGTAGATTTTATAGATCCCCGTAAGTTTGTAGAGCACATAGGACTTTCAGGTGTCCAGATTGTAAATTTGTCCTTAAATACTATTGTCTCTTTGGGTTTTTGTAGATTCCAATGAAGAGATTATTGCAAACTTCCCTATAGTATTGAAGGCAAGATTCTGCTTGCATCCAAGTACAAGATGTTGCTTGTACCAAATTTGGAGCGCATGAGATTTTTGCAGTTATCCAGGTAAGTAATACTGGTGTTTTTAAACCAAGATAGTGACCATATTTATTTGCAAATGTCCTTGTAAGTTATGTTGATTAACCACCATAGTTATCAGAGGAATTTTGCAGACTTTCTGTTAAGCTTTGAAAGTGATTCTAAGGTGTTTTTCTTGGAAATGTGCAGGTATCCAGGTAAGAGTTGATGGTGTTTTTAATCAAAATTTCAACAGTGGGATTTTGCAGTTAGGCAAGATATAATGTGTTTTACAGTGATATTTATTTTGGCCTTTCAAGGTATTCAAGTAAGAGATGAGGTTAGCCTAATACATTAGTGACTGGGTTTTTTGCAGGTATCTAGGCAGATGATGATGATGTCTATATGTATAGTGCCGACTTTTGAACTTGCATATATCCAGGTAAGCGTTTATCTGTCCCTTACTATATTAGTGGTCTTGACATGTTTTAATTGTCCAAGTAAAAGGTGATGTGTCTTTAAACACATTAGTTACCATGGGCTTTTGCATGTATCCAGTTAAGAGATGATGGTGGCCCTAACTATGGTAGTGATCAAAGATTTTTGCAATTTTCCAAAATAGAGATAATGTTTCACTAGCTACAGTATTGGCCATGAGATTTCGTGGCATCCTGGCTAGAACTAATGGATCCACAATTCTGTTTTTTTAAATCCTCACATGTTTTAGGTATTCTGGAGAGAGACGATGGTGTTCCTAACAACATTACTGACCATAGAATTTTGCAGATATCCACCCAAGAGATGATGGTGTCTCTATCAATATTGACATCCATGGGAATGAAAGAAAAATGGAATACTTTTTCTGTTAACTACATACTTTGTTAAACGATTTGTAAAATTCAGTGACTGTTAAATGTTATTCACAGTCACATTTTATTATATCCATTTATTTCTGTTTGAGTTCTACATAATGACATCTGCACCTGGAATCTTAAGCCCATGTTTATTAACTATTTTAGCATTTAGGAGTTATCAATACAACATACTTCTGAGAAATGTGGTTATTCTTAAATAAAATCAGGCTATAGATCCAATTGTTAATTAGAGGGTTAGTGGAACCAGGGGAGAGGATGTTGGTGTACATATTGTGGATAAAAACATCTGTACTCTCACCCTGCTGATATAAGCAAATACTAGATGGTATGTTAGAAAAATATGCAAAACATGCAGATTAGTGAGAGATTCAAAAGGCTCTTGTTCAATTATTAATTCTAAGTTACTATTTAAATTATGCCATTAAAACGTGGAAAATAAGAACTGGATAAGAACTTGGTGTTCAACTAGTCCAACATTACCATGAATGAGAGCTCTGTGTGCAGAGATTTTCATCAAAGTCACACAGTCTAGTTGTAGTGACAAGTGATCTTTCCACTATCTTATTTCCTTTACTGAAAGCCTTAGACCAACTGAAAAGCAATAAAACAGTGCTCAAGAGCTTGTTTAAATCAATACACATCAGGAAATGCATTTCAGATTGGCCAGACTTTCCTTTATGCACTTTGCTTTTTTGTTCAAATTCAAGATAAAACTTTCTTTAAGGAAGCCCAGGTCTCAGTCATAAACCTTCAGCTGCAAATATGTCCAATGAAAGGTACCAGCCTAGACTGAATTTTAGTTTAGCAAGTGGGATCCCTGTGAACTTCTATTCCCCTCTGATATTACCGTTCATTTAGGATCCTGAATAAGGAATCACTGCCCTGCATTTCAGTACCATTGGAAACATGTCAGAGCAAGACCCATATAGTATAATTTCACTGGAAAAGAGAAGGAAAGGGGTTAACTTGCAATAGTAAGTGAAGATAATGAGGGAGAAATAAGCTGTAAACACCGAGGACAGAAATGCTTTTGACAAAATGCCTTCGCCTTTGGACCATGCACATAGTAGACACTAAATGAATATTTGTTGAAGTAAATGAATGCTTCTTGATAGTTTGAATGGTTATGGATTGCCTCATTCAACAACTGTTGTTTTTTTCCAGAGTGTAATGGAAAAAAAGTTAAAAACCATTTCTCAGACTTCTTGCAACACAACAGGTGTAAGCATGATTTAGAGTCCACCATGTTTACATGTAACCTCTGTTGGAATTGATCATGGGTAGAAAGACAGGAAGTGGACATCCTTCCTACTGGCATGTATTGTGGATGGGGCACCATGGTTCCGACCAGAAGTGTTTGGCAGCTTGGAATTCATAAACAGAGAGGCAAACCAAAGCTAGAGATGTAGTTTAGGGTCAAATGTGTTACTTGAGAAAATATTCCTTCATTTTTCTATTTTACCTTTTAGTTTTTGAAAATGTAACAGATAATGTTGGCAACCCCCTCGGGTTCCCTCCCACTGTGGGAGCTTTTCTGTTCTCTCAATAAATCCTGCATTTAAAAAACAACAAACAAACAAAACAGATAATGTCATGGGAATAAAATAAATTGAAAAAGAAAAATTAAGTCAACCATTGTACAACCACCGAATCACATGAGAACTTTCCATTTTTCTCTGTTTTTTATCAGTCACTATCCATATTTATGCATATTATATAGGGAACATAAGGTTGGTATAATTTTCTGATTCCCTTCTCTTAAAATTATAAATATATACGTATATATATTTTAATATATGGAACAATGGAAAAATTAAACATTTAAGTCTATGCATGTACAAGTCATTCTGTCATTGAACAACAAGTACCTACTGCAGTAGGTAAAGTTTCATGTTCTGAGGATCAACAGTGAAGAGGCCACACAAAGTCCATGCTCTAAGGATTACTACATTCGTTAGTGGGTTATAACCCCAATGATCCATATATCCTGGTGTCCCTGGGATAGTCCTACATAGGAGAATCATTGTTCCATTATAATTATTAATCGCTTTCACTCTCAAAGGTGTCTCAGTTTGGATGATACATTACATGGTTACCCTGGATGTAAAAGAGAATATACAAATGAGGATATACATTAATTGCCGCATAATGAGTGCTATTAAAATATCCTAAATATGATAGTAATTGGGGAAGGGGACATCCTTGGTGGTCAGGGCAGTTCTCTTTGAGGAGAGATAAGACTGAATGATGAGAAGGAGCCAGTCAGGAAGAAAGTGAAGGTATAAACATTCTAGAAACACCGAGAGTAAGTGATGGCCTGTGCAGGGGACAGGTGGACGCAGTGTGGATGGAGAGCAGTGTGCGAGGGAGGGTCGGCAAGGGCTGGATTTTATAAGGCCTTACTGGTCATGAGAAAGAGCTTGGTTTTCATTTGAAAAGCAATGGATAGTCTTTGAAGGAGAGCAAAGTGACTAACGTGTGGGCCAAATGCATTCAAATCCACTGGCCAGCAAATCACTACCTGGAAGGGCATTCTCAAATTTAAAAATGCAATAGCTCCTATAAAAAAGTCACAGAAACCACGACTTTACAGAAAAACCAACACTAGGATGAAGGAGAAATGATTACATGACTTCAAGCTTAATACAGAGTTTAAACTAAATTCCTAAGAAGCATACATATTTGCAACTTTTCCCCCTGAGATATTAAGAGATAAAGTGCTCAATTTTAGAACTTTACAGCAGACTTGCAAATAAATGCAAGTCATTACAAGTTTAATCAAGCTATCCTCTTGTCATTAACGCCATTAGTTGAGAATAACGCAGTTTTAAGGCAGTTAGGACAAGTTCCGGATAAGGAAGTGACAATCTGGGACCAACTAACTGAAAAGGGAGGGAGGAGCACGATGCCAGAAGTCTCGTGGACGTTCTTGGTTGTAGGTGTTCCAGCAGGTTCCAGATTCCTTCTGAGGCATTTTAAAGAGGTGCAGCTCAGAGGTGCAACTCTGTCCCACTAGGCCTGGTCTTCCAAGGCCCAGCACTTGGCTACATGGGTTGTGCATGACATCAGGATGCCAGGATGCATACCCTGGAGGGAGGACCAAATTCCAGGTCATATTCTACCAAACCATGCCAGCTCAAAGGAAGGGACATCTCCTCAATTCGGCTCTGGTTTGCCTCTCTGCTTACAAACTCCAAGCTCCTCAAACACATCTGGTCAGATCCATGGTGCCCCTTCACAATCCATGCCAGTAAGATGGGTGTCCACTTCCTGCCTTTCTACTCATGACTCTGGGAAAGGGCCGTGCCCAGAGTGAATGTCTTCTCTATATGATACAAAGACTTCCTCTGTGCACAGTGATGCTGTATTTAGGACATTCTCCCAGCCTTATGGCTGCGGACCAGTCATCCCTTCCTTTCTAAATCTCTTAGCAGATGTACTCTCACCAGCTAGCTAATTCTGTTTCCTGGTTTTCATCCTGGATATGAGACTGTGCCAATTTCTTATTTCAGCAACATCCCAGGCATGAAGCAAACAGAGCATTTTTCACAATTTACCCACCTAAACAACCAGTCGCTGGAGGCTACTCTGGAAGCAGGACTACATTCATCACACACAACACCAAGCATCTCTCTTCTTGGGTGCCAGGAGTCCCTTAGGACCTCCATCATTTCCTCTGTCACCATTTGTTACTTCCGGTCCTTTCTGTCTCCCTTGAGACTAGTTAAGGCAGATGTTAATGTGTGAGTGAGGTTTTGAAAACAACACTTTTCATAGCAGTGGTGTGAGCTAATGGAGTTTTTCATCTCAAAAACGTTTACAAACATTAATTAAGCTTATAGTTCCCTGGTGGGCTTAGGCAGAAAGAATACCCACGGAGAGAGTTTCCGGTTTTTCTCCCCAGCCACAGAAAGTCTTCAAGGAAACAGAAGGCCTGGAGCTTCAGCCAAACAGTCGTTTTCTTGAAAGAGGATTTAACATACCTTTAGAACTTTTGTGATGCTCAGAAAATGAAGTCTTTTGTGATGGTTCATAAAATGAAATCCCTTGGAATGCTTCATAAAACAAAGTTCAGCTAGTATAAGCCACCTGTCAAAAGAATTTCTTGTTTCTTGTTATGGAAAAGTATGTATCTATTGAGTTAGTGCAGTAGAAAAATAAAGTAAACTGCAAACCTAAACTAATTCAATAAGACATTATTTCTCAATAGGAAGGGGGGAAAAACTAGCATGTGTAAGAAGAAAGAAGAATATGAGAGAATTAAAAAAATCTTTAAAGGTATTCTTTATATTTCCTTCTTCTGATGCAGAAATCCAAACAGAAAAGCTTTAGAAGAAACACCTAGAAAAACAATATCCCAGTTTCAAAATGCAGAAATACAGGCATAATGCAATGACAAAATTCATTCATGGCTATTCTCATCCAAATCAATAGTTCTCAACACAGCACAATTTTGCCTCCAAGGGGGTATCATTTTACAACTTCTGGAGACATTTTTTGTTGTCACGACTGGGGATTGGGAAAGGGTTGCCAAGTGAAGTGATACTGTCATTCAGTTCGTAGAGGTCAGGGATGCTATAAACATCCTACAATGCACAGGACAGTTCCCATCACAAAGAATGTCCTCCAAATGTCAATAGTGCCAAGATTGAGGAACCCTGTTCTAAATCATTACTTTGTCTAAGAAGTATCTCCAAATCAAGTAGGAGTTTGTGATATGCCATTGATATGGTTAACGCCAACCCATCTAGCTCCAAGCAGGCGCAACATGGTGATCTTTTCCATTAATTGCTCTAGAATATCTATATTTGGCCTGAAACCCTAACCTGTGTACAGAATCTGAACTCCAACATGTACCTAGCTACTACACTCTTGATTTTCTCAGAAGGTCATGGCCATGCTTATGTTTTGAAGTGATTCAGTCTCCTTTTATTTTTTTTTCTAGCTTCATTGAAGTATAACCGACAAAAACTGATACATTCAAGGCGTGCAAAGTGATTATTTGATATACTATATATTGTGACATGGTTACTACAATCAAATTAATTAACACACCCATCACCACATTTAGTTACTATTTGTGTGTATGTGTGTGTGTGGGGGGGTGAGGACAGTTAAGATCTCTCTCAGCAAATATCAAATAAACAAAACTGTGTTATTAGCTGTAGTCATAAGGCTGTATGTTCAATCACTAAAATTTATTCATTTTATAACTGAAAGTTTGTATTCTTTTACCAACGTCTCCCCATTTCCCCCACTTCCCAGCCCCTGACAACCATCGTACTTCTCTCTGCTTCTATGAGTTCAACTTTTTTTAGATTCCACATATGAGTGAAATTGTAGGGAAGTTTAAATTTTTCCCCTGAAGTTTCAATCACTTGAGTCTATAAAATAAACTGATAATAAATAGATTAACGGGAGAAAAGGCATACAAAGTTTATTATGTGCTCACGTGTATGAAAGCCATACAAAATATAAAAATCCAAAGAAATGGTCAGATGGTTGATGCTTTTATACCATCTTGAAGTTACAAAAAGAATAGGGGCTTGGATCCTGGCAAAACAGGTAATGGAAGAGGCAGAAGAGGGGGCCTGGCTAGCAAAGGTGGTCTTGTTATATAGATGAAACCTCACAGGCAGCAGTCCTCAGACAGAATAGATGGTAAATGTTTCTTTCAGACCTTTAAAGTTTAGGACTCTCAGTTCATCTTTTCTAGATCTGGAGGGGAGTGTGGCATTCTAAGAAAACCTGTTTGCTTCTGTTATTTATTTCACTTTATTTCCCCTGCCTATGCAAACTCCTTCAGGAAAGACAGCTTTGCAGAACCACTTCTGACTGCGGGCCCTTTAAACTGTCATATCAAGATACGTCAAAGTATATTTGAGGGTGAAACATTTTAATTTCCTTCAGATCACACAGTATGTATCTGTGTCTAGTTTATTTCACTTAGCATATTTTCCAGATTCATTCGTGTTGTCACAAATGTCAGAACTTCATTTTTTATGGCTGAATAGTATTTCGTTGTGGATAGATAGATAGATAGATATAGAGCACATTTTCTTTAGTCATTCCTCCATTGACAAACACATTGTTTCCATATCTTGACTATTGTGAATAATGATGCAATGAACATGGGGGTGTAGATTGTAGATATCTCCTAGATATATAAGTTTTATTATAAAAGCAGACACATAAATCAATGAAAAAGAATAAAGAGTCCACACACATGTGGTCAGCTAGTCTTTGATAAAGATGCCAAGAATACACAATGGGGAAAAGATAGTCTCTTTAATAAATGATGTTGGTCATCTTTGACAAGGCCTTCAACAACTACCACTGGGGAGAGGAGAACCTATTTAGTAAACGGTGCTGGGAAAACTGACTGACCACATT
>CAUYQG010081313.1:0-18687 GCA_963574415.1 Tarsius wallacei | reverse complement strand
AGAAAAAAAAGTAACATAGGAAGAGGAGAAGCCAGACAGAAACAGAGCGTGTATACTAAAGAGAAGTGGGAAAATAAGATACACTGGTCTTCTGTTTCTAACTGTAGGGACTGATAGGTGATAGCTGAACTTTTATTTGCTCAAAAAAAAGTCAGTGTGAAGTAAAAGGATTGACCGTGCTGGAAAACAAGGGCCCGGGCAGAGAAGGGAGGTCGGATTAACGGTAGTCAATATCTGTCTGGGGATGGAGAGACACCCCTTATCAACAAGGGTGCCTGAACGATGCATATTTGTATACCTAACCCTTAACTGTACCCCACAATTTTAAAATAAAAATATTGATAAAAAAAAGAAAAATAAACACTGCATGATTTCACGCATATGAAGTATCTAAAATAGTCAGATTCATAGAATTAAAGAGTAAAATGGTAGTTGCCAAGAGACTGGGGGGTGAGAAAATGGGGAATGACTATGCAATGAGCATAATTTTTCACTTAAGATGTGTAAGTTCTTGAGATCTGCTGTACTACATTGTACCTATAATTGACAATAGTGTACTATACAAAGGAAAATAATTTTTAAAAAATGAATTCGGCATGATTTCACTTATATGAAGTACCTAAAATAGTCAAATCAACACAATCAAACACAAACTGACATTCAAAGTAAAATACAGGGTTCTTTGGGCTAGAAAAGATATAGTTATTCCTCTTTTGAAGAGGTAAATTTCCATTGTTTCCGTAAAGAGACATCGTGTGAAGTAACGAGTATCATCTACAATACTAACAGTAAATATACAAATAAAATTCATTGGACTGTTTCTTAAAGTGACCTTCATTGAGGTCTATAGCTTAGTATGCAAGAAGAATCCAACAAAGCAATTCTTCTCAGGGCCAACATAATGTGGGTCCCATATATACAGCTCCTTATTATTTTGGCTTGACTCAAGGATGAAATTTAGTATACTGAAAGAAGAAAGTTCAAGATTATGTTCTCTGACATACTTGAAGTGTAGCTATGATGTGCTGATTTTAAAAAGACAGATTTATGTAGGCTATAGGTTCTAACCAAGTTTATTTTTTAAATTAAATGTTTTTCCCTTTATTGTGTTAATACAATAGAAATTTTATAATTTAGAAATTGTATGTGAATCCTTTGGAGAGGCAATAAAAACAGATGCAGTTTTGGTCAATATACATAGAAGATATGCTGCTTGAACACCCATCTCAGGGAGAAATAATTTAAAGATGACAGGATTTACAAAAGCTGATTATTTGTTGATTACTTTTTTTCAGATTTCATTGTGAGAAGATTGGCTTCCTTTACACATTCATGATTCCTTTATATCTATTTTCCTTTGTTTTATATAAGTTTAGTGAAGATTCTATGCAAGCAAATCTTGGACAGAGAATGTGCTTGTCTCCATATGTACAAACAATAGGTATATAATTCCCTTAACAGAATGAGCTCCTTCAAGGGATAACTCTGGTTGATTTGCAATGTAATTTCCCCCAGCACATGCAAATATATGCCTTCTCTCCCAGAAGGTGACTAATACCATCTTCTGTCCCCCTTTTTCTGCCTGCTCCCCAGCACTGCCAAGATGCCAGCATATTCCATCTCCTCTTGTCTCCGCTGAGAGCATCTTGATTGGTACCTTTCTGCCTTTATTTTCTTCACCACCTCCCTTTCAGCTAGCTTTTTCCTCCTCAGCATTCTCAATTCTCTCCTGTTTTCAAAAGTAAATAAGTAAAGTGACAGAAAAAAAATGACCTTTCACCGAGCCTGTCCTCTGTCTTATTCATTCTGAGGTAACACAACTTCTTCTCTAGGCTTAGTAGAAATTTTAGTTTTTAAAATTATGTCTAATTTACTCATGAGCTGAGAATGTTTCATGCATCCATTTAACATTTAAATAATTATGAAATTGTTTTGTCTTTTCTTTGAAACATAAAATGTGTAAGTGCTGAGTTTGCTTAAAGTGTGAACTGTGGTGATTTGGGGACATTTTCTAAATTTGAAAACTGAAATTGCATTCATTTTATTTTCCTACAAGCAGTTATAGCTGAGTAGATCTGCTTACCTTTCTGAAAAAATATAAGTGGGTAAATAGAAAATGTACCCTGGTTCATATCAGGTTGATCATATTGATAAGAGCCATTTTTTGTTACCCAAAGTTGATGTTTCGAAAGTCATAATTCTGAAACGTTATACTCATCATAAGAAAAAAAGAAAAACTTGTCTGTATTGATATTCTTATGCAGGATCATCAGTACTTTTTTGTTTTGTTTTTATAATTAATGTATTCCAGGAATATTAAAAACGGCATTTCATTTTGTACATTCACACTTTTACAGCTTCTTGTAGGGTATGTGTAAAAATAATTTGACTAGAATTTCACTTTTCTAGCAGATTAATATATCAAAATAGGTGATTGGCATTAAACTACTCAGAAATGCTCTACAAGAGATAACTTTGAAATATGTAAGATAAAGTCTTAGACTAACTTTTGGATATACAGCATGTTCAAAGCTACAAATAATTTTGGAGATTCTAGATTCATATCTCAAATTTACTTAAGTATTTCTACAGCATTTGTGTGTGTGTGGGGGGGGGTTCTCACTCTGCCTCCCATGCTGGAGTGCAGTGGCTCACTGCGGCCTTGACATCCTGGACTCAAGCAATCCTCCTGTCTCAGCCTCTCAAGTAGCTGAGACTACAGATGTGCACCACCACACTTGGTTAATTTTTTTGACCTTTCGTAGAGACAAGGTGTATGTAGAGACAAGGTCCATGTTGCCCAGGCTGGTCTGAGACTCCTGGGCTCAAGCAGTTCTCCCACCTCGGCCTCCCAAAGTGTTGAGATTAGAGGCGTGAGCCACCAAACCTAGCCTCTGCAGCTTTTTTCTTGAGACTTCTCATTATAATAGCACAAAGGTTTTATTTTTAAATTTTATTTTATTAAAGGAATGCGGGGTGCAAGTGAGAAGTAACCACATCAGTAGGCTGCATGCTGGTGAAGTGTGGGCTTCTAACTGGCCCCCACACCCCCGGTAATGAGCCAAGTAGTCTTTTTATTGTCAGGTTCACCCAATGATCCTCTTCCTTCCTCCCCTAGTAGTGCCCGGTGACTGCTGATCCCTCCCTGGAAGTGAGTTCAAGGTTCGTTCATGAGTAATAACATGTGTTTTTCAGATCTTTGTTTCTATAGTTCACTTATTATGATAGTCTCCACCTGTGTCAAATCTTCTGCAGAGTTAATGACTTTGTTCTTTATGGCTGCATAATACTTCATCACATATATGTGTCACATTTTCTTTATCCAGTCCACTTTTGATGGTAGTAGGGTCGGTTCCATGTTTTTGCTATTTCTTTTTTCTTTTTTTGTGTTATAAAGATGTGGAGTACCATTCAGGGTTAGGTATACAGACATTGATTATGCAGGTACCCTTATTAATGAGGTAACATGCTTTTGCTATTAAAAAATTATTTTATTTTATTGTAGGAATGAGCACAAGGGTTTTTTTTTGTTTTTTGTGGGGTTTTTTTGAGTTGGAGTCTCACTCTGTCACTCAGACTGGAGTGCAGTGGCCACTTCCGGCCACTGAAGCCTCGACCTGCTGGGCTCTGGCGATCCTTCTGCCTCAGCCTTCCAAGTAGCTGGAACTACAGGCGCGCGCTACCACGCCTGGCTAATTTTTGGTTTATTGTAGAAATGAGGTCTTGCCAAGTTGCCCAGGCGGGTCTCGAACCCGTGGGATCAGGCAATCCACTCACCTCAGCCTCCCAAAGCGCTGGGATTACAGGCTGAGCCACCGAGCCCAGCTGAGCACAAGGTTTTTAAATCCCATCGTGAAGTAAATGTAGTTCAGACATCTTATAGAATCAATTTTGGACATTTGGTGCTACATTTTTTCTAATTCAGTTTGACAAAGTTAATTTTCTGATCACCAATCAGTAAGTGTATGAGGGAGGGGAAATTTATAAGTTCTGTTTCCTAGAAAAGGCAGTTTACTTTATGTAGCTAAAATACAGGGTACGGTTTTATAGTAAACATGACAGTGTGTACCTAGTTAATTGGTTGAACCATATGGATAACAAAATGAGGTATGTTCGCATCTCTCTTATAATGATCTTGAGGATGAGGCAAAATAATTCCAAATACTTAGCACAGAGTTTGGCATATAATAGATAACGATAGATGAGTGTATACATGAATACATAACACCTAACTATATTAGTATTGCAATTATATAAGGCATTATTTTCAAACTAAGGTCAACTTTTTTTTACTCCCTGTAATCTCACTTGCATACATTTTCTTTGTGAGGTCTGAAAGGGTTTCCTGACAGTATGGCATTCTGATTCTCCTTGTCCCTCCCTGCTTATTCTCTTCCCTTTTCTCATCTGAATTGTGTGTCTCCATGATCTCATTCTATGCTGAACTCAAAGCACACCCTGGCTGAGCTTTTGAAATCTGGGATTTCTCAGTTTTACTCCCTATCACTGCTGAATCCATCCTTTTTTAAAAATGACTTTTTAACGACATTTAGCTTTTCTAATTATTCAATTAATGCATTTTCAAAGGAAATTGTGAAAATATATGACTATATAAAGGAAAACAAATAACCCACAGTTAATTATTAAATGTTAACCTCTAGGTATTTCTCCAATCTTTTAAAAATCATTTTCCTTTGTATAGTGCACTATTGTCAACTATAGGTACAGTGTGGTAGAGCAGATCACAAGACCTTATGCATCTTACTTAAGTGAAACGTTATGCTCATTGATTAGTAATTCCCTATTTTCCCCTCCCCCAGCTTCTTGGCAACCACTATTCTATTCTTTAATTTTATGAATTTGACTATTTTAGGTACTTCATATAAGTGAAATAATACAGTATTTATTTTTCTTAAATATTATTCCACACTGACTTTTTTCAGCAAGTAAAATCTCAGCTATCACCTCTCTGCCCTTACAGTTAAAATCTGAAAACCAGTGTGTCTTATTTTCCCGCTTCTCTTTAGTATACATGCTCTGTTTCTGTCTGGCTTCTCCTCTTTCTATGGTAAACGTTACTTTCCATTACCATGAATGCACCATGGGGACACTTCTCCCCCTGTCTGGAATGCCCTCTAGTTCATTCCCAAAGTCACATACTCCTTTACTCTGCTGTAATATAAGCATATTTGGAGCTTTGTGTTTGTTTCTGGGCATGATGGATTAAAGACTGTCACAAATTCTTTGGCATTCTTCCCACTGAGAGGTGATGTCTGTGTCCCCTGCCCTTGCATAAAGGCAGGCTCTGGAATGATCTGACCAACAGATATAGCAGAAAGGATGCTGGGCCAATTTCCAGTCCTGGGCCTCACGAGACAGGCACAGTCTGTTTTCTTTCTCCTGAAGCTCTCATTCTTGATGCCTTGAGCCACTCTGGAAAAAGTGGAGTGAGGTAGTCCTGTTTCCTCTTATTAAAAAAAAGACTGTAATGGTTTCTGACTCTAACTTACATTATGTTTTTTTGTTTTTGTTTTTTGAGATTTTCCCTAAAGTAGTAGACTCCAAGGTAAGGTGTAAAAACAATCTATTTGGGTGTAGCAAGTAAATACTGTAATATGCAATGTTATGTTTTTTTAAAACATAATTTAAAATTGATATGTGAGGTATCATTTATATTATAACATATGATTTTTAATACATGTTTTTAAGTTATGTGTAAGTCTGTATCCAATTGAGATACATACACAAATATTTTTATTGGTAGAGTTGCATTATTTAAAAGTCCAAAGCCCAGAGGCCTAAACCTCCCTAAACTTCTCTGTGTATACCTATGCTTTTTAAAAGAAGAGGCGTGATTAATGTCTTTTTCAGCCTTGCAAGTCCCTGAAATGTGGAGAATGCACTAACAAAAGAGACATGAGCTAAAGTATCTCCTTGAAGAATTCCAAATCTATGCGTCTAATTTGATTTATTCTACTAAAATCGAATTTGGTTTCTTTAGGAGTCTGCAAAATTTTCTGTGCAAATGTTTAATAATAATACTAAAATATACAGTGGAGATGTGATGTTTTCTAAACTTGATTTATATAGTGAGCAAATCTATTAAACTCCATGGTAGGCCAGTGCTTCTGATTTTACAGGTGCTGATGCTACAGAGATGTGTGAGGTCCCCATCTCTCAGTTCACAGAGGGGTTATGCTCTCTGTTCTCTGGGTATAAGTGATATAACAAAGAGAACTCTCCAGGTTTACAAAATAGCATCAGAAAAAGTAAAAATCTGGAAATGACAACAGACATTTAAAAGCTGTTAAGTTGTTCTTTCTGGTTACAACATGTATTCTTTTCCCAATATATGAAAAGAAAAATTCAAACTGAGGTTGTAAGGATGAAATAGGAGCAAAGAGACTTGAATGAGAGGGTAAAGTGTTTAAATATCCCCCATAGGCAAAGGTTTTTGGTTTGTTGTTGTTGTTGTTGTTGTTGTTGTTGTTGTTGTTTGCGCCACAACCAAGCAGACAGTTTAGAAGGATGTGGATATGGTGTTGACAGTGGCTTGCCCATTCGTTTCTCTGTGTGGCAGTCTTGCCTTTGTTTGTCATCTGTGACGGTATCCTTATCTTCTCTTCTACAACTAGGAGCTAAGTAAGGTTGGGACTCACTTTTTCACTTTGACTTCGTGGTCATGTGACTCAGGCTACTGGTAGTTAAGTTTTTGGGTAGTCCAAAGTTATGTGTGGATTTTTGACCGCACAGAGGGTTAGCTCCCCTAACTTCCATGTTATTTAAGGGTCAACGATATTTCTGGAAGAACATTCTTAAGTTTCAATTAATTATGTAGCATTTAGCATTTTAAATTATGCATCACACTTTTATTAAACTTATTTGGGTTCATAAAAATTCTATAATATTGATAGGAGGTTGTACTATCTATACTATACAAACAAAGAAGCCAGGCCTAGGAGGTTTCAGTCTACCTCCCATAGTCACTTATATGATTAAGTGCAAAATTTTGAATCAAGTTCAGATTTTTGGACTCCTATCCTTTTGCCTTTTCTAGTCACTTTTAAAGATAATATAATCCTAGAGAAAGAGTAATACAGTTTTAAAAATAATAAAGAAGTGATTTATTTGCCCTCTTTAAATGGCTGGTTTATATACTGAATTTTCCTCTAGTTATTTTGTATTTTTTCTTCAAAATGGTACACTTAGCAATGAAGAAAATGACCGCATTGCTTTAAGAACTCCATCCCTAGAGCCTTCAAATAGACTGCATACCTTAAAAATGAGTGCTTTTTCAGTTTTAAAAATTATATATATATTTTTTAACTTCAGATGTGTGGAGTACAAGTCAGGGTTAGGTATACACATGGTCATTATGCAGGTACCCTCATTGATGAGATGTGCCCCCCACCAGCAGTTTCCCACTACTGCCAATCCTTTTCTTGTAGTATTATGGTACTTGTTCAAGGTCTGCTTATATATATTTTTGTTTTAAATTCTTTGTGATGAATAGGCTCCAATCATGATTGAATGAGTATTGGTTGTTTACTTTTAATACCTCTAGTTCTTGAGTAAGTGATACACAGGCATGAAAGTAATGGGGTAGATTATTGCTGTAGTACTGGACATACTCTATAAGCTTAACTTATAGGCTTTATGTTAAAATATAAAGCTATAGTGCTAACACTGAATAGCACATACATTTTTGATGAGACAATTTGAATCTTGGGTTAAAGCAAGTTATGATTACTGTCAGGCTTTCCTCTTGCTTAGGGGTTTGGATCACTTTTATTTTCTGTATTTCCCAGAGTGTCATCCTTAAAATAGAACTCATCATTTTCCCCTCCAATTTTCCTTACCTCCTCCCAACTTTTTTCAACGAGGAAAAGATGACAAAATGTGATCATTTGTCTCCTCAGAGTCTGAGGGTGTTGAAGAGCTCTGAGTGGTAAAACAGATGGAATTATGCTAAAAGCACATGGCCCTTTATATATTTTTCTTTTAAAAAGCTCTGAAACTTAGTCTTAGTTATGGAAGCGGCTTTGATATCCGTGTGAAAGACTTAAAGAAATCTCTCCTTCTCCCTACTCTGACTCACTGCTGTTGTCCCAGGATGCAAAATATCCATTTGGGATCAGTCATTGAGAAATTCTCAATAGACTCCCATCGCTTCCTCTGAAAAACATGGCTATGATTCCTTGTTCTATTGATAAGAAAAATAAGCTATATCAATTTACAAGATGATTACTAAGGTTTCTTGGAAGCTTCTGACTTTGGGGAAAAAATAAAGAGAAGTCCTTATCTGCCTTTACTCTTGGAGTGTGTTTCTAGCATTACAATGGTAAATATTTATTTTTTATGAATAGTGACTCAGTATGTACTTATTTTAAAGTATAATTTTTCTCCCTTGGAAAGTTAAATTTGCTGAAGTTCATGTTTGGCATCATGTCTTTGGCAAAATGAGGGTGATAGTTGCCAATCCTATATGAATGAAATTTGCTATTTTTGGAGAAACTTTTATTAGCTCCTAGAAACAGCAGTCAGGTCTTTAAATTCATTTCCTTGGGTGGTTCACTCAAATATTTAGAACAATAGCATTTTAATGTTTAGCATTTGACATGTTGAAATTAAAAACAGTGAACATTAGATGCTATCCCTATGATTTTCTCTTTGACTTTAGAGTCATAATATGCTTTAAATGCTTGATTTGTAATGACTGTGCCTTCTCATGCACTAAAACCACTGCAATGATTCAGCATGACCCTGGACTCCAGTATCTGCTTTGTGGCTCCGTATGTCTACTCTCTTTGACATATTAAGAAAGATATGACTATAGTCCAAATAAAGCAGGTGACAGCTCTACACTGTAAATTAAGTGGCAGACCATTATTAGTAAATAGCCAACAGACGAATATGTTTCTACAGAAAGTAAAATTATACTAGAATCATAGAAGTCAGAACTCATAATGGAAGACCCAGAGGTCATTAATACACATAAAGGGCAAGTGACAAAGAGGAATATAAATTATTCTAGGAGTCAAATGTTTTGAGTTCTAGTCTGTAATTCACATCTATCCAATAAGGATATCTGTATTATTTATTCAGCCTAGGTCTCAGGGTCTCTTCCCCTCAATCCAGCCTATTTTTATGGGATTGTTGTAGAGGGTCGGATAATACAGTATATGTTATAGTGTTTTGTACCTTTTCTGACAGTTTCCACCCAGAATTGATCATACCTATGTCTCTCTCCCCCCACTTCCCATACCTTGTAAGTGCCATTTATTAAACCCACTTATTTTACATGTCTCTCTCTGCCCATTAGACCATAAGCTCCTTACCATCTGAATCTGAATCATCTTGGTATCCTCAGTGCCTGGCACATAGAAGGACGTGAATAAATGCGTGTTTGTAGGAATTAACAGTATGTACAATTATTACTCCCGTGTGAAAATCTCACCCTAGATTTTTAAGGTATGTTTTAGATACAGACTTTGAGCCCTTGCTCAGATTCCTTTGACAGTCTCCTTTTTCTGGGCTTACGTTCACCTCTGCTCTCATCACACTCCCTGCACTGGCTGGAGTCTCAGGTGAAACCCCAGGTTTGTGTGACCCTCCCACTGTGCCCACCGGGTCCTACTGGTGCCATTCACCCGGTAGTGGACTGAATCGTGGGCCCCAAGAGATATGTCCAAGTCCTAACCTCTGGTACCTGTGAATGTGACCTCATTTGGATAAAAGGTTTTTGTCTATGTAATTAAATATCTTGAGATGAGATGATCCTGGCTTTAAGGTGGCCTAAATTCAATGATGGTGTCCTTATAAGAGAAAGGAGAGACACAGACAGAGGTAAGAAACACAGAGAAAAAGGTTCTGTGAAGATGGAGGCAGAGAATATAGTGATGCAGCCGAAAGCCAAGGAACACCAGGGTTGCCGGCAGCCACCAGAAGCTGGAGAAAGCCATGGAACAGTCTCCCTCAGAACCTGCATAAAAAAACCAACACCAACACTTTGATTCTGGACTTCTGACTGTCAGTGATGTGAAAGAATACATTTCTGTTGTTTTAAGTCACCTTGTTTGTGGTCGTTTGTTCTGGCAGCCCTAGTAGGGCTTTCATACTCACACCTCCATTCTTTTAGAGAAAATATTACTCTGTATGAGTCTTGGATGTGGGTGTGGAGTGGCTATGAAAGGGCCCAGGAAAACCACCTCTGTTTGTGGCTTTGTTATTTCATTGGTTTTGTTTATAACTCAATATAATACCATGATGCCTTAATATAGTTTTCTAAGTTGATATCTGTAAAAGCAAGCTGTTACTCCGATGCCTGATGTTCTTTTTTTTTCTTTTTGATTGTCTAGTTTTGACACTTTTGTCTTCTACACTTGAACAACTGGAAACAGGAGAAAAGCAGTCAGATAATTTCCCTTCCTTTCTCCCTAAGACTATGCCATGATGTGATTTCTTCTTATGTCTTTCCAGGGAAGCTTCTGTGCCTACCTGTCACATCTGCCTAGCCAACTGCATTGTTTCTTCCCAGTTCATTGTGGAGTGGAAGCCAACAACACAGTACCATCACATGGCATTGTTTTTTTATTTTATTTTATTTGACTTTGTTTCATTTCGTTTTTTCCTTACCATCATCAAATTGCACCTCCCCAATAAAGTGTCAGTATTTTTTAAATCCTTGCTTCAGGCTTGGCTTTTTAGAGGACTTGACTAAAAGCATGCATGCTATTAAGTTTAGGAACTATAAGAAGGCTTTACTTTTTATTAAATTCACTTCCTGCAGAATTTCTGGTGAAATTATATAGTTTCTAGGAAAAAAATAATCTTAATGGGTGGAAAGTTCAACTTAGTATCAAAGAAACAATAAGATTTCTTATTACATATATAAAAACTATTTATGTTTCTAATCTCTTAAGTAGTTCTAAGAAATGGACATAAATGTATTACACTGACTTTATCAGATAACTCGATAAATAATTATATTTTGAAGAATGTCAAAATAACATGCATTTGTTACAGTAATTTTACTTACATATTTCATTGTTTTGGCCTTTTTTTAAAAAAAATCAAAGAATGGTGTCAAGTGCTTGCCTGAGCTGGGAGAAGGGAGAATTGAGCTACTAAGTGTCAGAGCAGTCATCAGAACAACAAGCAAAAAATGGAAGAGTGAAGCCTTTAATCACTCTATACATTCTACTTTAATGGTATAAAGCAAGAGGCTAAAACCTGAAAAATGTTGTCTTCTATTTCCCCCCATGAAATGGGTCAGATAGATTAGTGCAAGAGTGGGGTTGTCTTACTGTTGAGAGAGCCCAAACAAAAGGTTCTAGGGATTTTATGAACCCAAGGTCCTGGACAGGGGAAGGGTAGAGAGTTAGGAGTGGGAAAGTACTGGGTACTGAGTAAAAGTAGGAGAAATGTTTTCAAGGTTTCCTGCTTCTCCCTTCAGCCCATGAGGAGGTCTCAGCAGAGGCGCCTGGAGAGGACCTCAAGGCCTCAGATGGAGAGACCTAGGAAGGAAGACACTGGACCTGGAAGTGTACACATGTAGGGAGTATGACCGCGCAAGGCAGCCTGAGACCTTGGCTGTGACTCCTCTAGAGATAGCTATGCATGGGATAGTGGGGGGGGGGGGGCAGCTTCCCATTGTGGCCTGCTAGGCAAAGCCTTTGTAATGGCCTGTGGAGGGGGGGGTCTCAGAAATCATGCATAGGTTTTTAATCGGGACCTGGACACTTCAAATGGTTTAGCTTTGTTTTTATTGTTTTGTTGATTCCACGTAGGAGGGACACCCCAATAAATTGAGAAAAACCAATTATTCAGCAAAAAGCTTCTTGGCATTCCATGCATCTATTATGTTGTGTCCAGTGTCACTTCATAGACAGATGGACCAAAAGTGACTGTAAGCTTGTTAGCCCCCAATACAGAGGAAGATAGCTAAGTATGAGTCTCTACTATTCTGATTACTCCATTCCTGGCCCTTTCTTCTAGACTGCCTTGATTGTTCCTTTCTTGTCCTCAAGTACAGGTACTGAGAAATTTTCTTATCATTTACTTTAATTTAGCTCTATAATGATTTTATTTTTCTTACGGGTTTGATGTTTGTGATGACCCAATGTCATACATTCTGTGATTTCTTTCCTTCTTCCTGTAGCTGAACTTACTGGAAGCTCTCATGACTGGAAGCTCCTAGAAAGAATTAATAGAGTGATGCACTATGTTCATTGATAGTAGAATGTAATATGAAATGGGAAGTCTATTCAAGTATAAAAGACTGAAGTGTCAATACTAGAAATTAAAAAAAAAGATCAGGGTGACAGCTTGCTTTTACAAATATCAACTTAGAAAACTATAGTAACTAAGGCATTATGGTATTGTATTGAGTTATAAACAAAACATCAATTAAATAGCAAAGAAAGGTCAGGAATAGTCTCATCTGCGAAATAAATCTGATGTGTGAAATATTGGCATTTTAAATGAACAGACAGTTTTTATTAAAAAATGGAACTGGAAATGTGGCCATGCCTAAAGACAAAGAATAAAGTTAGTTCACTACCTTACACCAACTTAAACATGAATCCCAAGTCCATTAAATACCAACATTTAAAATATGAAAATAACAGAGGGGAATCTTTTTGATGAACTCAAGGAAAGAAAGAAATATACCATAAGAAAAAAATACTGATGAATTTAAATAAAAATTTAAAGTATATTTTAGCAAAAAGAACCCCACAAGATACTTTTAAAAATGAAAAACAAGTCATAGATTGGGGAAGTTTATTTACCATACACATAACCAACCTAGATTGGCATTGAGAATATACAGAAAATTTTTATATTCACCCAGAAAAAGACAACCCAGTAGAAGGGCCGCCCCCCCCACCTTGGAGAGGTGAATCCTCTCTCTCTCTCCCTCTCTCTCTCTCTCTCTCTCTCTCTCTCTCTCTCTCTCTGTCTCTGTCTCTGTCTCTCTCTAATTTACTGTATAAATAAACCATATTTTACAATCTGAAAGAAAAATGGAGAGAAGATAAGAATAGGCATTTCGCATAAGTGGCAGTTCAAATGCCTGCAAAAATGTGATGCAGTCAGAGACTTTATTGTGGGTGAGCAAATTTTGTATGACAAATTTGGATAGTAATTTGGTAATATAGAGCAAAGCAATTTTACTCCTTGATGTTGATATTTTAATGACAACGTTGTTTCTAATAATGAAAGAAACAGAAGCAACTTAAATTGCACTCAATAAGAAGACAGATAGATTGTAGTGTATTAATAGTGTGAAATACTTTTTGCTCTGATATATACATGGATAAATGTATCTTCCAAATACATTTAACAAAAAAAAGTAAATAAAGATAGATTTTCAGTGACATACATATAGTATCATATCATTTCTGTATTGTGAAAGCACATGTAAGTCGTATTATATATATATATATATATATAGTCACTTTCAAAAAATGCCTGGGGATGGTAAATACCAAGTTCAACAGAGTGGTTACTCTGAGGAGAGTAACAGAGAAAGAAGGTTCCAGTGGAATCTTTATTGTTTTATTTTTAAAATAACTGACAGACGAAAAGATGCTAAGATTTGAAGGGGCTGAGTGTTGAGCATGGATTTTTGAATATTGTGTATATAATACTATTCTACATAATGACATTTCACAGTATTAAAGAATAAAATTAAAATCATTATCCACACAAAAATGTCTGATATTATTTTAAAATATAACAACTCAAGCATTGAATTGTTATTTTTACTTATGAATTTAGAAAAGCCTTTTAAAAAATAACTGGCAAAGATTCATTGAAATTTACTTGTCATAAACTTCATTGTAACTGGGAATTGGAAAAAATATTGTGGAAATTAATATGGCAGTTCTTATGCCTCATACTCTTTGCTCCTAGTATTGCTTTTACTTCATAACTCTATTATACAATAAATTATTAGAAATACAATTCAAGATATTCAAATAACAAGTACAATCATAACAGCATGAAAGGAACAAATATGACTGTTGTGTATATATAACATTGGTTGGTGTGCATGTATTATCTGTCTGTGAGTATATGTGAGTCTATGTTTGCTAATTTTGTTCACTCTTGTCACCACTCCACCAGCTTGTGGAATAGTGACTGATGTCTTGTTGTACTCAATAAATAATTGAAGAATGATGTATTATGGAAATATAATGAGACAAATAATCAAAAATTGAGACAGCTTTGAGAATTAATGTAATCATTGACAAAGGAAATAAACAATTTGATACAAACTAATTCATTGTAATGAATGAAGCAAAGCCAACAATGAGTTTACTAAATGGATTTTGTTGCAGAGGGAGGGCTACTGCATACAAAGGACCCAATTAATTTTGTCAATACAAAGACTACTCCTCCAAAAATTATTTAAAATCATTTTAATTAAATACTAAGTATTAACTTTTGAAAAATCATAAACGAATACAAGTTTACAATAGTATACTGTATTTACATCCAACAAAATAAGCTAAATATCTAAATAAGTTTGTAATACTTACAATATGCTATTTAGGCTACAAACAGAGCCAGTAATGCTTCCCATTCACAAGAATAAGGCTAAGCTACATTTTTATGTCTGATTTTGTTTTGGGGCATCAAAGTACCAGACAGGTATATACAATTAAGAAGAAATTCTGTGAAGAACAACAAAACATTTACGGAAATGGTATGATTTAATTTCTAAGTCAAATTATGTTGACAAAATTGTGTAGTCTGGTAAAAGGATAATTAAGTAAGATCAAACCATCTATGTTGTATTTGTCAAAGATATACATATGTAAGAATATGACCAGAAGAAAATAAGAGCTGTATTAGTAAAAAACAAACTTAACTAGTAATAATTATATTAATATTAATAGTGTTAAATTATGTTCAGAATGTATTCTGATAGTGTATGATGAAATGGTATTTTACCTTTGTGTTCTTCTTCCACAAAACTCATAACTTTAGTCTAATCCTGAGAAAAAATCAGACAAATTTCAGTTGTGAGTAGCAAGAAAGGAGTCCTACAAATTCCTTAACTAGTACTGCTTTAAACTTTCAAGTTCATCAGAAATAAACCAAGAGGAGCCTAAGGGGACATGACAACTAAATACATGTGGTATCCTGAATAGGATCCCAGAACAGGAAAATATATTAATTAAAAACAAAAGAAATCTGAATAAACAGTGAACTTCACAATAGCCACAAAACAAATGAAATACCTTGGCATCTACCTAACCAGAGATGTGAAAGACCTTTACAATGAAAACCACAAAACACTGCTCAAAGAAATCAAAGATGACACAGACAAATGGAAAAATATTCCATGCTTATGGATTTTGCCCATCTTTTAATAAGGCTATTTTTTTTTCCTTTTGGCACATTTGAGTTCCTTGTAGATCCTGGATATTAAGCTTTTGTCAGATATATAATTGGCAAACATTTTTTCCCATTCTGTGAGCTGTCTCTCCACTCTCTTGATGGTTTCTTTTGCTTTGCAGAAGCTTTTCAGTTTGATGAGGTCCCATTTGTGTATCTTATCTTTTATGGCATGGGCATTTGAGATTTTGATCAGGAATTGGTTGCCAGTTCCAATTTCCATAAGGGTGTCTTCTGCACTTTCTAAGGTTCTTATAGTTTGAGGTTTTACATTTAGGTCCTGGATCCATTTAGAGTTGATTTTTGTGTATGGTGGTAAGTAGAGGTCCTGTTTCAATCTTCTGCATATGGTCAGCCAGTTTTCCCAGCACCATTTTCTGAATAGGTTCTCTTCTCCCCAGTGGTTGTTGGTGGAGGCTTTGTCAAAGTGAGCTGGTTAAGAAATTGAGGTTTTACTCCTAGAATCTCTATCCTGTTCCATTGGTCCATATGCCTATCCTTGCACCAATATTGTACCAGTATCAGGCTGTTTTGATTATTGTAGCCTTATAGTAAAGTTTAAAGTCTGGAGGTGCAAAACAGCTGCAAAGTTCCACCACATGCTCTTTCTTTTTGTTTGAATTTATCTCATATCTCTGCCTAATCCTCAATGTTAGCTGCTAACACTGCCTACATTTTAGTCTCTCTTTTTTTTTTTTTTTTTTTTTTTAGTTAGAGTCTCACTTTGTCACCCACAAGGGAGTATAGTGGCATAATCATGGCTCACTGCAGGCTCAGACTTCTGAGCTCAGGCAATTCTTCTGCCTTAGCCTCCCAAGTAGCTGGGACTACAGGAACACACCACCACTCCCAGCCAATTAAAAGTTTTGTTTTGTTTTGTTTTGTTTTTTGTAGAGACAAGGTCTTGCTATGTTGCCCAGGCTGGTCTCAAACTCCTGGGCTCAAGTAATCCTCTCACCTCGGCCACCTGAAGTGCTGGGATTACAGGCGTGAACCACTGCACTCTAATGTTTTGAGATGCCCTTTCGATTACTTCATTTTGAGCAATAATGTAGCATTTTGGGGAAGTTATAGTCTATGCTAAGTTTGGGTGCTTATAGAAAACATCTTTTGAAAGTAGTAAAAAACAAAAGCAAAGAAATTTAACACAAATGTAATAATTATTCCTGGAAAAATAACCTCTCAACAGCAAGAGTTGGATGTTTTGTATGAGCTTTTTTAAAGAACAGTTTCAAAAAGCCAAATAATTGACTTGAATATTATTTTTTCATACTTGAGATCATACAGTCTATAATTATGCATTCTGCCTTTTCTGCTTGACATGGTGTCAACATTTTGCACAAAATGAAAATGTTTTCAACTATTACACAAAGCAATACAGTTGTGGAGATTATGAGTAACTAAAAGATAAATTAAAAATCACAACTGTTCTGATGTTACACACTTAAAGTTAGGATAAAATTTTATTACATGCAGATGCAACAATTTAGGTAAATGTGAGGATACTGTGCTCCGGAAAACTATTCAGAAATACTTTCAGTTTAATGATGACAGAAACATTGATGATGAAAATGCCTGTGATGAGTCTGAATAAAATTGTTTGATGAAATGTGATGAAGAAAGGCAATATTTATAAATATTAACATATTATTTCATAAGTATATAATTCTAAATTTGCATGAACCATTATATTCATGAATTAAATGTTGTTTAAAATGTCATCTACAGCTCTAAAAATTTATAAATCTATGGTTAAAAAACCCTTTCCTATTTTTTATATCTTCTTGTTGAGAAAATATAGATTATCCTTGATTGAAATATGTAATTAATTCAATTGGGCTTTCTTGCCCAATCCTTGTGGAACATCTAATCAATTGATAAAACTAGTTTTTAAAAGTTGGAGAATTTTAAAAAGACACAGGCATGGCCGTGTGTGGTGGCTTGCGTCTGTAATTCCAGCACTTTGGGAGGCCGAGGCAGGATGATTGCTTGAGCCCAGTATCACTTAACACTGGGGAAAACAATCCTAACACCCACATACCCGTATTATAGCTAAGGACAAATCTGGATCCTTAAGAATCCACAAAAGTTTTCAATTTGTCTGTAAAGTCTAACATCAACAACCTTAATATCCACATACCTCCACAATTTGTCAATCAACCTACCACATTTCCCATACCTATCTCTTGGTCTTAACCTTGCACATTCAATATTGAGACAAATCAGACCTAATGTATTTCAGCACTGGTCCCAAATGCCCAGCTTCTGTTCTTTTGCTTGTGGTCTTCTCTCTGACTAGAATGGCTTTCCCCTCTCATTCCCCATCAAAAGTCTGCATCCTCCCCATCTCCAAGGTCCACCTCAAATACGACTTCATATGTCTCTAGGAGAAGTAAGGCTCTGTTTTGGAATCCCAAATCTGAAATGCCGAGGGTCCAGGGTATTGGCCTGTCTGAGTGGGAGTGGAGAGGGGTGGTCTTAAGGCACTGGTGAATGAGGTCAGTCCAAATAAAAATAATGAACACTTTGAGAACATGGAATAATAATAGCTAACTAATTTGTTGTGTGCCAGACATTCTTCTAATTATGAAAGTTAATTCCTTTGATCTTCACAAGAAACCCATGAAGCAGGTACAATATTCACAGTTTATAGATCAGAAAACTACAGTCCAGGTTAAGTAACTTACCCAAGGTGGCCCAGCTATGAGTGACAGAGCTGAGAAGCCATGGGCCTAACCATTAAGCTCTCCTACCTTAGTGAGGACTACCCAAGAATAGCCCAGCTGTGAGTAGGATGATAGGCTGTCGAACTGAGGAATACGGAGGCACTTTTAGTTGGAGGAAAAAAAGGTGAGACATTAAGTAGGCAGGGAGGTAGCAAAATGAGGGCTCAGAGCGGGGTCTAGGTTTTTCTTCCTGCTCTGTGCCAGTTTCAGGGTCTACCTCATGCATTGGAAGCCCGGCCTCCTCACTTTTAAAATTACAAATAAGCCGGGCTCGGTGGCTCAGCCTGTAATCCCGCGCCTTGGGAGGCTGAGGTGAGTGGATTGCCTGAGCCCGCGGGTTCAAGACCCGCCTGGGCAGGCGAAACCTCATCTCTACAATAAATCAAAAAAGTTAGCCGGGCGTGGTAGCGCACGCCTGTAGTTCCGGCTACTTGGAAGGCTGAGGCGGAAGGATCACTGGAGCCCAGCAGGTCGAGGCTGCGGGGGCCGGAAGCGGCCACTGCACTCCAGACTGGGCGACGGAGTGAGACGCCAACTCAAAAAAAAAAAAAAA
>CAUYQG010081312.1:0-12447 GCA_963574415.1 Tarsius wallacei | reverse complement strand
TTTTTGATAAACCTGTGAATTAGTTACTTCTTTTGCATTTCCATGAGAGGCTAGTCTTAGGCCATTTGGCCTTTTTCTAAACAAAAACCTGCCTGGCGCGGGAGGCGGGTCTTTTGAAGTTGCAACTTGCCTTTCAAAGGGAATTACCTCTGCTAACAACCCCCATCCTGTCGCTGGGCTAGTGGGAGACATTTTAGTCAGCCCAGGTAAGACCCACTGTTGCATGTGTCTCTGTGTTTATTTACTCAATCACACAAGAAATATATTTGAGCATATGCCGCATCCTGCCACAGTACTGCCTCATGGCCACTATATGGCTGCTGAGTCTGCAGGCTGTATATTCATTTTTCAGCTATGAAGAAGAAGCAAGAGGAAAGAAAGAGCAGCACCAAGAGATTACTTGTATCTCATTGTCCAGAATTTTGTCACCTAGACAGTGCCAGATGTAGCAGTGCATGGGAAATTAAGTTTTGAACTTTGAAACCTTCATAGAGGGGAAAGAAAAAGAAAAGGGGAGTTGAAAATAAAAATGGACTCAGTCAATCTCTAGTATTTGCCACAGGGCAAAAACCAGTGTTAAAAATGTTCGTTTTATCATGTCCTAAAATATGTCCTGAGACCCATGTAGAAACGTCCAGTTTGCAGTTGTATGTGCACATTGGACTTTGAAAGAGAGGTCCTAGCTGGAGCTGTAAATCTGATAGCCATAAGTATTTAGGTGGTGCTTACAGGAACAGGAATGGTTACTGTTTCATGGTGGGCAGATCCACCCAAACCTACCCCTAAAGTTTTAAGAAGTTGAGAAGTCAAGGAAAGAGATTGACATATCCAGTTTCTTAGAAAGAAACATTTAATAAAAATTTACAAACAGAAGCCATGTCTGCGAGACAAGATGATGGATCCATGTGCCATCATTACCTTCCAGATCTAGGGTCTATATACCATAGAGAAAGGGTTATTAGAAAAGGATGTGTAGAACAATTGAAGTACATAACGTCAAGGTTGTTTGATCTGAGGGCAGGGTTTACTGTAAACACTTGCTCTTACACAAGGAACAATAGATAAACTGGAAATCTTAGAGGCCTTCCAGGAACTGAAGTTAATAATCAGAAGCCAACATGGCAAATTTGCATCCAAGTTGGAGTTGCTTTGACCTACACACATATGATTTCTTGGAGAAAGATTATAAGGAGAACAGAGTAGGAAATCAAGAAAGAAGAATCCAGAAGTTTCCCCCAAATCGCTACATTTTGAGGCTAGATTAATGAAAAGACTCTAGCAAAGGAGGCTGAAACAAAGTGACCTGGAGAAAGGAGGTGAATGCCTATGATACTAAAAATGGTGGTTGATAGTGTGGAATACATAATGTATTGACATTTTTACATTATAATTGATTATTCAGAGTGTCAAAAGACATAATTTGAACACATTCAGTTTAAAGATCTAACTGGCTTTTATTAGCAGTTCATAAGTCTGGCAGTATTCTATCTAAAGATTTAAACAGACTTTCCATTGGGCAAGGCAGAACAGTCAGTTCTTATAAGGCAGTTTTAGCAGAAACAAGGAAATAGCATGATACAAAAAGAGAAAGAGAGAGAGAGAGAGAACTGGTTAACATAAGGTTACTTTGGGTTAGTTTTCTTGTTAAAGCTGAGGAGATTTCCTTATCATGTAAGCAAAAACTGGCCTGTTTGGGAATATGGCTATCATCTTTCTCCTAATTTCTCAGAAGGGCAGGTAAACAATTTACAGATAAACAAGTTTCAGTTTGGTGGTGTGGCACTTTAGCGTGAGTGACTTCATTTTGGTTTGGTCTGTTGGGGTCCAAAATAACGGATTTTCATAAATTTGACCTAACAGGAGATAGAATAAATACTTGATCTTTGTTTATTCTTTTTGACCAGAAAAGATAGTAAAAGGTTGTGTATAGTTCTTACTGTGAATTTCTTTTAAATTAATTATAAGTCTCTTATCAGTTGAAAACCTCCCTTCTTACCTTATTAGCAGTTCTTGAGGTAAGGAGGCTGAGAGGAATAAAGAAAATCATCACCCAACTTTCTTCATCCTTTCTCCCATTTTTTCTTCTCTCTCCCTCTCTTATTTCTCCTCCTTTTCTCACCAATTCCTCCTCCTCCCATCTTTTTCTTCTTTCTCCTCCTTTTCCTTATCTTTCTGTTCTTTGCCCTTCAAATTTCTATCTCCTGTGTTCTTTATTACAGCTTTTTTTTTTTTTGGCCTTCTTAAAATCTCAAAAATGAAAGTTACCCATGAGAGATAAAGATAATAAAGTCTGTCTGCATCGACCGAGAGCAGCAGTTTGTATCGAGGTTACACTATTAGCAAAATAACCACATGCACCACAATTAAGAGGAAGGATGTTGGGTGTGGGGAGAGGGAGACAGTAGCATTGGATATACATAGTATGACTTTTACATATTCACAGAATTGGGTGTTAATATTCTGTGATAAGTTAGTCTCTGTAAGACTGTGGCAGCAATCAGCAACAGGGAGCACCTCGTTTCTTGACCTTGCTCTCAGCCTGCAACTTGGAACGTTTTATAGTAATCTGCCTTACATCTAATTTCTCAACCTATTATTGATCTCCACAGCAAATGGGCCCTTGCTAGCCCTTGAAGCCTTGCTTTACAACCTCTGTTACTGCTTGAAACAGGTAGAACAAATGTAGAACAGACCAAGCACTTAGGCCGGTGAGAAGATTGGGATGTTGGGCCGTGGAGGAGAAATAAAAGAAACAAATCAAAAAGGAGAAGGTGATGCTGTATCCACATTGTTGTGGATTGGATGTCTATTTTCCCTGAAATTCATATGTTTATACCCTACCTCCCAGTGTGATGATATTTAGAGGTGGGGCCTTGGTTTAGATGAGGTCATGAGGGTGGGACTTTCATGATGAAATTATTTTTCTTATTAAAGAAAAATGAGAAGAGAGTTTGCTTTCTCTCTCTCTCCCTTCACCAAGTGAGGACACAACAAGAAGGTGGCAATATGCAAGCCAGGAAGAGGGTTTTACCTTCACCTAACCCTTCATCAGGAACCAAATCTACTGATACCCTGAACTTGAACTTCTCAGCCTTCTGAACTGAGATACATGTGTGTTATTTTAGGCACTCGGTCTATGGTATTTTGTTAAAGCAGAGCAACAGATACATTTTTGAACTGTTATTCAAAACCACAATAACTTTTTTTTTTAATTCAAAGAGTAAATCCAATATCTACTTTTTAGCGCTTACCTTATATGGCCACTTTGTGGCATTGTGCTCTCGCTCCTTCTTCTTCTACTCTTAGGCACCCTTGAGGCCTTCTTTTCTATTGTACGGCCTTCAGTGTAGTGGCTCTTTATGATTTTTTTCTTGACTCACAGATCCTTTTCCTATTACTCTCTCCCTAAGTGATCTAGACATTTATACTTGAACATTCATGAGCTAATTCTCTTTGAAGGATTTCACCCATCAGCTCAGCATTTACTACTTATTTCTATCTGATGTCCTTTAGACATTTGGAATTCAACATGGGTAAAACAAATGGATTGGGGTCAAGTTTGGGATGTCACTAATTCCGGAGATGGAATTAGTGATGAAATAGGAGACTCAGAGATAAAGGTAGAATATCTATTGAGTAGGTTACTTGCTACTATTTTAAAAAACTGACTTATACAGAATGTCCCAGTGTCAAAAACATCCACCTTAAAATATCATGGTAGTCATATACCATGTATGGTTGTGCTCCCTTATCCACAGGGAAAATGTTCCAACACCCTCGGTGGATGTCTACATATACTATGTTTTTTCTTGCATATACATACTAATGATAAAGTTTAATTTATAAATTAGGGACAGTAAAAGATACACAATCATACCTAATAATAAAATGGAACAATTATAATGATACGCTGTTCACAATTTCACAAATAGAAGATTCACTCTTACAGTAGACCTTAGTAACCTCAACATATAATTTTCTTTCTTTCCTTATTATGCCCCAAATTTTCTCTTAAAGAGAGCACTTTATGGGTTCTCTTTGGCATACCTGAATTGCCAGTATCACTACCACTGCACTTTGAGGCGATTATTACATAAACAAAGGGTGACTTACACACAAGCATTGCAATACCCTCAAGGTCAGCCTGATAACTGGGCCAGCTACTAAGTGAGCAGCAGGGGAGTCTACAGCATGGAGATGCTGGATAAAGCGATAATACACCTCCTGGCAGGACAAGGCTAAACAAGGCAAGATTGTAGCATGCTCCTCAGAATGGCGCACAATTTAGAACTTATAAATTGTTTATCCGGAATTTTCCATTTAGTATATACAAACCTTGGTTGACCACTGGTAGCTGAAACTGCAAGAAGCAAAACCACAGATAAGGGAGGATGGCTATATTGAGCAGTTGTGTCTTCGACATCTATGCCTGGCTCAAACCAGGCTTGTCCCTGTTCCTAAAGCCAGGTGGTGTCACGTTTGGAAAACAGTGTGTCTTTCCTGCATACACTGTGTATATAATAGTAAGAAGGGGCCTAGGGCCTGCTAGGCTTCGGACCAGAGGACTTAGTTGCTACCTGCAAGTTCATGGCTCAGTAGTGGCCATTTATTTCACTTAATTACAATGCTTTTATTTACTACTTATTTTAAAGTCTTCTAGAATAGTTACGTTAAGCCGGATTTAAAAATCAATGTTTAAAGGACTATGAAAAAAAAAAGACCAGAGATTTTAGAACTTGTTCACTTTGAGTGAATGGATATTCACTGATATCTCTCTAAAAGACAGGAAGATTGCAAATATCTTGAGTGAAAACCACCTTCTGATCGACGCCAGCAGCGGGATAGACAGGAGGTTGCAGAACATCAAGGTGTTGAAATTTATAGCAAGTGTCTTAAATAATCTAGTAGGATAAAGTGATTTCAGCCATGTGACACATCTTTATCAAATGCCTATGATGTATCAAGTACTCTGAAAGCACTGGGAATTCAGCAGTGGGGTTGGATGGTGAAGGGTGGAGAAGCAGACACTGTCTCAGCACTCAGCGGGCTCACAAACTACAAGTGAGTTCGATCCTTACAGAGCCTACTAAAATGGATTGCAATAATGGTATGCTAGGGAGGCGCATGGTGCAACGGAGGAACAAAACCAGGAGATCGGAAAGCTTTCTTGCAGAAAGTGACACCTAAACTGAGACCTGAAAGGCAAGTGGGAGATTGCCAGGTGGAAGCTGAGGGAATGGTGTTCTAAAAAGAGGGCACAGCACGGGAGGGCTCAGAGCATAGGGCATGTTCAAGAACCTGAAAGAAGATAAACACTTAAGTATAGTAAGAAAAAGAAGAATGCAGTATCTGTGAGGAAAGGTCAGATGATACAGGGCTTTGTATGATGGGTTAAAAAGTTTGGACTTTTTCCAAACAAATGTGATATTTGTGATATCAAAATCCAGTCTGAGAAGGCATAAGTGATGCTGATTTTTCAAAAAATCATATAGTATTGTAAGCAAAGAATTTCTAAGCTGCAATAGACTATGGGATGCGAGATTTTTTTTTTTTTTTTTTGAGTTGGAGTCTCACTCAGTCAACCAGACTGGAGTGCAGTGGCCGCTCCCGGCCACCGCAGCATCGACCTGCTGGGCTCCGGCGATCCTTCCGCCTCAGCCTTCCAAGTAGCTGGAATTACAGGCGCGTGCTACCACGCCCGGCTAATTTTTTTGATTTGTTGTAGAGATGAGGTCTCGCCAAGTTGCCCAGGCGGGTCTCGAACCTACGGGTTCAGGCAATCCACGCACCTCGGCCTCCCAAAGCGCGGGATTACAGGCTGAGCCACCAAGCCCGGTCGGGATGCAAGATTTTGAAATTGAGGATATATGACTTGATTTCAAGAAGCACATGTCAATGATAAATAGTGCTCTCAAGCATTGTTTTTTTTTTTTTCTTCAAGCCTCTACAGCTTTTAATCTAAATTCAGTTTCAGTAGTTTTGCATTTTGAGATTCTCCCAGTAAGGAGAGGGATTAAGCAAACGAGAGAGGCTCAAACGAAAGGAAGCACCGAAGATGATAAATCGCCAAACTTTATCAAGGCTGGTGAAGGTGTGACTACGGCTATTGACCTATGTTGTTGCCATGGAAACCAAAGCTCAGTGCGCCTGAAGTGCTCTCCCTTTCTCAGGACAGACTAGCTTTAGTGAAAAGTTAAAACTACAAATTATAGAACTTGAATCATCCATTGCCACATGTATTCCACATTCTGGTTAATGACAGAGACAATGGCTCCCTGGGTCTGAGGTGAAATCCCCAGATACCTGGAGGCTGACAAAGGCGTAAGACTGAAGCTCAGTGAAGGGCAGAGTTTAGCTGTTGCCTCGGGTCCACTTCCCCACCTCCACTCTCAACTAGACTGACATATTAATTGTGTGTGGTAGCCAGAAGTTAGGTGGAGGAATGCAATGAACTGGGTTTGATTGGTTAACATTAAAAAAAATCATATTAGAAGATCTGAAACTTACCAAACAAATAAACACAAATTTCTATTTGATCTTTCTTTCTAGATATTTCCAGGAAGACTGTAGTCCACATTAAATGCTTCACAATAGAGCATCTTTTGAGCATCAAGCACTGAACTTAGGCTTTATGGGCATTATATTTCTTAATTCACCAATAATCCTTTCATGGATAATGTTAATATTCCCCCATTTTATCGATGAGATGATTAAGACTCAGAAAAGTTAAAATTTGACCAAAGATCTCAGAACGAATAAAAATAAATAAATAAAGGCAGTATTTGAACCCAGTCATCCTGATGGGATGACTTGCTTGGGTTATTTTATTGTAGCATGACTAGTTAGGTGATAATATCTTCTGCTGTAGCATCATGGAATTCCAGAACTAGAAAATAACTTGGAAATCATCTATACTGACTTTTTACTTTGAAAACAAGAACAATGAGTCCCAGAGAGTTTATGTGACTTTCCCAAGCTTGCACAGTAAATTAGCAACTAATCCAAATCAGAATTCAGGGCTTCTGGCTTCAAGATGATGTTCAGCACACCTTACTTCCTCTCTATTGGCTTTGAAAATACAGTGTTTTTGTTTTCTTTTGTTTGCTTGTTTTTACCTTTTTTTTTTTTAAAAAAAACATCATAAATCTTCCTCATGGCATCCCTCTGGGTCTCATTTCTGAGGACCCTTGCTTTTTCTCTATTCGTTTTTAGCTAGACATTCTCTTGTCTGCATCTAAAAATGACACTTATTTTTCCAAATGCTAAGCAAAGCTAGTCTTCAGAGAGTCGAGTACCCAAATTTCTTAAAGCATGTGGCTCTTGAGTGGCTGAAGCTAAGTAATGAAGGCAATCAATCAGGAGTGGAGTGCGGTACAATATGCTTTCTCCTGGTCATTATTTCTTAAAATGTGCTCTTTTGTAATCTTGTCTCACGTGGCTGAATTTGTCTAGACTATATACACTTTCAACTCAATTATCTGATAAGAGAAAAACATAACCAGCACAAGAGGCACATTCCTGATGAGAGGAACAGAGAAGGGGCGGGAACATGCCTGTGATGACTGCACTGCAATAAGAAGGTTGGAAAAGCACATTTGAAAGAGCAACTAGCAACAAAAATAAAGATTCTCCCCGGGCAGACGTGAAAAGGGTCTATCTTTGATCTCATTGTTCCACAAGAAGAACAAATTATGAAAACACAATAACAAAGCAATAATTACTTTTTAATTTGCTAGAAGAGCCAATGAAAATTTAGAGCAAAAGTCCGAGAAATGGCCAGAGAAGTGGAAGGGGGAAAGACAATTTAGAAAAAAGACAAATGAAGAGATGCCCAAATAAAGAAGGTTTTGACAGAGTTATATAATCACCTTGGAGGTAATCAAAGAGGAAAAGTTCTGTCAAAAGTTGAAAACTCAGACATCTACAAGGACAGGTAGGAGCCATATAGTTATGAACGAGTCCTGCTGAGAGGTAGGGTGCCAAGATGCTTGTGTGTTAAGAAAGTGAACAACTGCCCTGGTTATACTGTCTTTTCTGACATTATGCAAGCCAAACAATAATGAAATCAATATGTCCCTTAGCTCTAAATCAAGATGTAGTTGCTTCTATTTCTAATGCATCATGCTGGTGCAGAAGTAAATATGGGCCAAGTATGGTGACTCACGTCTGTAACCCTAGCACTCTGAGAGAAGAAGGGAAGGATTACTTGAAGCAGAAGTTTGGGACCAACCTGAGTAACATGCTGCGATCATGTTACTGCAATCTAGTCTGGGTGACAGAGCAAGACTCTGTCTGAAAATGCATACATACATACATAAATACATACGTAAGAACAAGAAAAAAAGAAAGGGTAGATGTGGCTTTAATTTTACCTTTTAGTAAAGGTCATTTCTAATAAAACATTTTATAGTTCAAATATACTCGTTTAGAGTATTAAGAGAAACCAGAGGGGAAGTGGGACTCGGTTCATTTAAGAATTATTTTCATTTCCTCTTTTAAATAGTTGCATTGCTTAATATATCAATATCTTCTTCCACACATGTTGAAAAAGAAAGCTGTGAGGCTTAATTTAGGATGCATCTTCTGAGTTGCACTCGGTGGAAAAAAAGCATAAAAACTTGACTAAAGATTGTATATTTTCAGCATGTGGATTTAGATATTGTTTTTCACTTTCTTTTTAAAGTCCAAATGAAATCCCAACTCACTTAAAAAGGATTCTTCAATACAGCAATCCAAATGACATATTTATTTCCTGATTGCTTTTTAAATCTCTCTATCCATTTATTCATGTATGTGACCATCCATCCTTCTAACAAATATTTACCGAAGGCCTATTTGCTGTTAGACATTGTGGTAGGGACTCAGGACTCAAAGGTGAATTAAAATGTACCTTACCAATGGCCTAGATGAAATGCCAAAAAATTACACAAATTAATGCATAATTAGAAGCATAAATAAATCCTTTGAAGAAAAAAAGCATGGTAGTATGAAAGCTTTTAGTAGGAAAATTTGAATTTGACTCATTCAAGCAGTCAGGGCAGGCTACTTAAACTAGATTACCAATGTACTAATTATATAAACAGAATTTACTTAGAAAGAAAACATGAATTAATTTTCTAAAGAGGCCCATTATTATAGATATTATCATTTGTGTTGGCTTGTTCGTTTGAAAGAAAGGCCAAAATCTCAAATTGCTTTGAAGGGTTTATATACTGCTATTAATAATAACTCAAAAGAAATATGAAAAATATTGGCTGAGAAAATTTCATGGAGATTAGTGTTCTACACAGGTGTGGCATAAACTTAAATATTTCTAGACAGTGAAAAAACAAATGCTATAATATGTGCCAGACATATATTTGGACCTATGATGGATATTAGCTATGTGGCTTTGCAAGTTATTTATCCTCTCTGAATCAGAACATCCACAGCTGAGAAGTGGTAACAGTAAGAATCCTGCAAAGTTACTGTGAAAATTGAGTGAAACAATGTATAAAAATGCCTCAAACATTAAAGTTATTCAGTAACTGAGATGCTTATGAAACATTATTCACCTGTATTTCTTGTCTCAGTAGTATTACTTACCTATTGTTGTTGAACTTTTCACCACAGAGGACCACTTTTTGTAATTTATTCTTCAAAGACTTTATACTTTCAAATATTTTGCCCAATGAAATAAGTTTTATTTATGATCACATTTTTTGAAATTTTTTACAATCATGAACTTATAACCAGTAACTAGAACTTCTGATCAACATGATGACACCAACTTTATATACTTTCACATTTAAACAAAAAGAACAGCTTTTATCATTTACTTTTGAAAATTTAAAATATCTACCCCTCCTGAGAGCCTTCCCTTCAAAGCAGTTTTTGTCCAAATTCTTTTTCAGGAAAAAAAAACAAACAACAATGTTAAATATGTTGAACCATGAGCAAAGTTAAAGGTCATTAAGCTGAAGATAGATGACACATACACCTCTCCAGGAATTCTGTGGGTCTCAATTGGGTTCCAGTGCAAAAGAAGACCAGCTAAATTCCTAGTTTTAATAAACATCAAGAAAAAAAATTATACACATGAACTCAAAACCACGTTATCTGCTGTTTCTAGGGTTTATGTTGATTTTACTGTTAGGTCATTGACCCAAACGTTTGTTCTGATTCTATTATAACAGTGACTTCTCATCTTCTGAAAGTTGTCACACACTGTTTGACGAGTTCCAATACAAAGGGTATTAAAAATATATACAGTGAGGTCTACATTTCTACTCAAAACTCATCAGCTTCTTGTGTGCCTCGCTGCCTTTCCTTGGCTGCTATATTTATTTAGCTTCCCTTCTTGGAGAATTACTGAGTGCCTTGAACATTTCTCATGATGGATGCTGAAGCAATATCAAAGAGAAAATGACCTCAAAAATTGTATCTTCCTTCATTTGAGCCACAACATGATGACATGAGACCTTTTTCAATTACCAAGATTGGTGATAAGCCCTGCAGTTATTTTCCCCCTGCTGACTTCTAGTATGAGTGTATATGCATTTGCCTATGAGTAAGGTTGGCAAAGAGGTTGTTGCCTGAGTCTAGGTAATTTGGGGTGTCAAAAGTTCCACTTACCCATCTCTCCTGCCGGTCACAGTCTGGGACTCTTTCCATTACAGAGTTTTCTTTTGCTGCCAGGATTCTCTAGAATTTCCTTATTAAAATGTGCATATCCTTATATGCAGTACTTTTAAACCATTGTACACTGCTTGATACTTTTAAGAGTGTTAATGTGTCAGGTAAGTAACAAGGATTCAGACAAGAGGTACCAAACATTTGAGCAACTAATTAACTGCTTTCTTCTAAGACAAGTGGTAGTTTAGTGGAGGGATTCTGGGAGTCTGGTTTAGGTTCAGGAGGAGAATCCTATACAAGATTAGATGTATTTGGGTAAAAAGATGCTATTTAGGAAATTAATCAAATCCCCTTATACTGCTCTGAAACTCCCAGAATCCCTGCACTAAATTACAGTCCCTGACTGTCCTTTTTAATCTCTGAGCATGCCTGCTTAGTTGACAGCATTAGCCTTGAAATTTCTCAGCACAATATTAAGCTGAGGATACAGACATGTGAAGGGCAAGTCTCTGCCCTTGAGTTTACAGTCTACTGAACCTTATATCATGGAATAATATTGCCACTCACCTGCTATTTTACATTAATAATCCTGCAAATTCTTGGAGCCAAACATCATTCTGGGTACAACATGCACTGCTTTATGTAAAAGACAAAAAGCAGTGTCCATACACCGGGGACTATTCTATGCTATAGCAACACAAAGATAATCTCAAATAACTCATAGGTGACTGCCAAAGCCACAGAAATAAACCAACGTTTTAGTAGAATGTGAACAAGGGATATCCTTAGTAGAAGTGGAGAGTCATAGCTACATGAGCAAAGATGAGAAGGCCTAATTCTACCTGAAAGAAAAAAACTGGTCTTCAGAAAGAAAGTCATGATGATCTGAGTTTGGAGGACAACACAAAACTTTATTATCTTGAAAGTCCCTGAAAATATTAGATACAAGATACATATGTTTTGACATGAAAGATAATCTGAGCCTGGGTGCTACACAGACCTACTAAGGCATCATGAGCAAATAAGGAGCATCATGAAAAACTCTGGGCAGCCAGAGATCAGAGTGAGTGAGTTTGATGTTTGGGAACACTAGAAGTTGGGAAAAGGTTCAAGAAGGAGAGATAAGAAGCTGGTAAAATAAATATAAATGCACACTTTTACTTAGTAATTTGTGGGAAATGTGTATGTGAGTGAATATGGGCATTTAGAATAGATGGTATTTCTTTTTTTTTTTTTTTGAGTTGGAGTCTCACTCTGTCACCCAAACTGGAGTGCAGTGGCCGCTCCCAGCCACCGCAGCCTTGACCTACTGGGCTTCCGCGATCCTTCCGCCTCAGCCTTCCAAGTAGTTGGAACTACAGGCCCGCGCTACCACGCCCGGCTAATTTTTTTCATTTATTGTAGAGATGAGGGCTGTCCAATTTACCCAGGTGGGTCTTGAACCCGCGAGCTCAGGCAATTCACTCACCTCGGCCTCCCAAGGCGCAGGATTACAGGCTGAGCCACCGAGCCCAGCCGATGGTATTTCTTAAAGGAATTGGTTACAAAAGAGTTGGAGGGAGCCGGCTCGGTGGTTCAGCCTGTAATCCCGCGCCTTGGGAGGCTGAGGTGAGTGGATTGCCTGAGCCCGCGGGTTCGAGACCCGCCTGGGCAAGCGAGACCTCATCTCTACAATAAATCAAAAAATTAGCAGGACGTGGTAGCGCGCGCCTGTAGTTCCAGCTACTTGGAAGGCTGAGGCGAAAGGATCGCCGGAGCCCAGCAGGTCGAGGCTGCGGTGGCCGGGAGCGGCCACTGCACTCCAGTCTGGGCGACAGAGTGATACTCCAACTC
>CAUYQG010081310.1:0-31846 GCA_963574415.1 Tarsius wallacei | reverse complement strand
GCTCCCGGCCACCGCAGCCTCGACCTGCTGGGCTCCGGCGATCCTTCCGCCTCAGCCTTCCAAGTAGCTGGAACTACAGGCGCACGCCACCACGCCCGGCTGATTTTTTGATTTATTGTAGAGATGAGGTCTCGCCAAGTTGCCCAGGTGGGTCTCGAACCCATGGGCTCAGGCAATCCACTCACCTCAGCCTCCCAAGGCGTGGGATTACAGGCTGAGCCACTGAGCCCGGCTGATAGTTTCCTTTTTATGTGACTTTAACTTCATGAATAACTGCTCACATGCCCATGACTCATTTGGTATTATGTTGGCAAAAGGACTGATGTGGGTTCATGGGTGCAAGCAGATATAGCCCTTGACCTTGAAGGGGTCAATTTGTTGAGGCAAGATTTAACTACAGTAATGATTTGAGTTGTGTTTGTGGCTTATGGAAATTAGTTCTATTAAGAAGGCATAATTATTTTGCATTTCAAAGTAACAAATAAACAAGGGATATAATATAACACAGATGAGGGTCAGGGAGAGAGGGTTTTCATAAAAGCTGTATATTACCTTAAAGGAATTCAATCTACAACTAAATCGGTTGTAAGAGGGCCAACTGACTTCAGCAATCTTAATACATCATCCAAAAGAATAGGAGATAGAACATGGTTAGGTCAGAATTATAGACAGTATACAAAGATTCATTCTAATGTGAATATAACTCTTTCTTGTATAAAGCAAACCTTTACTGAATATAGACTTTCATTGCCTTCCATCTGGAGATTTGAAGTAAGGCACCAGTCAATACCAACATCATAGATTCATTCCAAAACTTCCATTTTAAGAAACTAAAAAAAAAAAAATTTAAAACAATATTAGGGCAACCTGTCGGGTCTCCTCCCACTGTGGGAGCTTTTCTGTCCCCTCAATAAATCCTGCTTTCTCACTTTAGAAAAAGATAAATTTAAGAAATGAATTCGGAAAATTGATTAGTTCATGCAATATTTTACTGAGTGTCTACTATATACTCACATGGTTCTAAGCTCTGATGGAGTAAAGTACCTACCCTCATAGAGCATATATTCTGGTGTGTGTGGTGAGATGTATATTTTAAAAATTATGTGTTTATGATCTATGCTGGATGTGTTAAAGTGCAATGGAAGGAAAGGAGTCAGATGAGAGGATGCAGGGAGGGTGGAAGTTGGTTATATGATTGGAAAGGTGATTTTAAGCAGAAACATGAAGGAAATGAGGGAGGAGGTGATCAGATATCTGGAAAAGATTATTCCAAGCAGGGAAAACAGCAAAAAACAGTCCCTGAGGTGGGGGTGTGCTTCGTGGATTCTAGGAACAATAAGGAAGCAAGTTTGACAGAAGCTGGATGACGATACTGGAGGAAAAAACGGTAGGAGCTGACACAGGAAGTGGAGAGTGTAGCACTTGGCTTTCACATTGAATGGATTGGGAGGTCATGGGAGGATAGAAAGTTGAAAAATGACTTGATCTGGGGACTTGGATTGTAAGAATCTCACTCTGGCTGTTGTGCTGTGGGTAGACAACAAGAAATAAAGGGTGAGGACAAGGGCAAGGAGTCTCCTATAAGACTCTGGGCAAGAGATGATGGTCACTTTAGGCTATGGCAGGAAGTGGTGAGAGGTGGTTTGAGTTTGGATGTGTTTGTCAGCATTTCCTGATAGATGTGCGGAATTGGGGAGACAGTCAGGGATGACTACAAGAGTTTTGACCAAGCAATTGAAAGATTGAATCTGCCATGTATTAAGATGAGCTGGGGAGAAACACGTGTTGCACAGATTCTAAAACTGTAACTAAAGATTTCAAGGATATTTCTGGCCTGCGGTAAGACACACTGCATTGTGCTCTCAGACCTTCCAAAGTGTACATTCAGGAGTACCGTTCTTCCACCCTGGCAGGAACAATGCTTCTCACCATTTACTGTTGAAGCACAGCTCTGGTCATCCTTCCACCATATTTTTTCCCATGGGGTGACGAGTCCACATGAGGCTAAGGGGATGTATCCATGCAGAGCCCACCTCCTTCTAGAACATGTTCCAAGTAACAGTCCTCCAAGTCACTCCTCTGTCCTAGTAACACTGTTCATTCTCCTTTCTTGGAGACTCTTTGAGCACATGAATTCCACTATGTGATGATTCCCTGCCTCCTTCTCTTGCTCTTTCATCAGCCTGGGAGCTCTTGTTAGGTATGTGGGGGGTGGGGGAGAGGGATGGTAGGAAGAACAATTTAGCCCTCTTTGATTCTGTGGAGTCTAACAGAATGGCAAGCTAGTGGGTATACCCTCAAAAATGCTTATGGGGGGAAAGGAAGGGAGGGTAGGATTGGAAAGAAGGGAGGAAAGGAATAATAGATCTGATGATGAAGGATGAAATAGCAGAGACTGGATAGTCAGAGTTACTCATAACTGGAAGTCCAGGTAACATGTGCTCTAGGTGAGGCATGTTAAGTGCTAAGGCAGTTAGTTCAGCAGTGATATTGGCTTGCTACTGGGATGGCTCGGCAACCGGATCATACCACTGACCTTGAATGTTTCTGGTCCTTCATCTGTAAAATGGGGCTAATAATACCTCACAGGGGTGTTGAGAGGATACATGAGATAATATATGCAAAAGACTCTTTTACTTTTCCAGAAGAAAGACACTATATAAACCTAAGGTATTATTATCATTCATTTTAACTTTCGAATAGCATCATCCTGTCATTTTTGATCCCATAATTACAATACATCAGGTAAGCACAGATTTTAAAATCAAGGGAGCACTGTACAATGCACGGAGACATGAAAACTTTGTCACATGAGAACAGCCCTGACAACTTCAAAAGTGCCTTAGGGCTGCATCAATTTCCATATTAATGCAAGCCGCATACATCCTGAAAGAGAAATGCAAACGTGGAGCGTTTGCCAGTCTGCACCTCTTATGTGACAAACACACAGAAATGGCCTTACCATTACCACAATGGTCATGGGTAACTGCTGGCAGTGAGCACTCTTTTTATTCAGACAAGGGGGTGAATGTGCTTTTTGTCTGAAGTCAAGGGCTACTGCTACCCATATGGGACTGTCAGAGATCCCTGAATTTAAAGTGCAATTTGAAATTTAGGCATATGCAGTCTTTAGCTCCTTTTTAAAAATACATATCCATGTAGCTTAGATTCATAGAGGTTTTTGTTGTTGTTATTTTAGTGTGGTAATTTTTAGAAGTTGTAATTGCTAAGCACTGTCATTTCAATACCTTTTCCCAATGAAAATATTTAATAGATTTGGTCAAAAACTTTTTTTTTTTGCCTTGTCATTACAAGGACCCACACATTCCCGGTATATAGGATCAATAGGGTCAAAGGAAGAGCTGGAGGGGGGGGGGGGCATAACAATGAGGAGACCTTAGTTTTACGCTAATGTTGTTTGTCCTTAACCAAGTCCTTGGGCCTCAGTTTTCTGATCTGTTATAGGCAAGGGTAGGGCAGAGGTCCCGCATTCCTCTGGTTCAATCAACAAAGGGGGAGAGAGCCCAGCTTAAGATCTGAGTTGACAGTGTAGGGAATTGAAATGTCCTTCCAGTCCTTCTGTGCACCACTGTTAACCACCAGTGCTTTTTGAGTGCCCAAGGTTATTTTTGGAATCACCATCAATTTAAGAAATGACACTGGAGAAGGCTGCGGTTGCATCTCTCCCTGGTGGAAACCCTGGAGTGTTATGTAGCTTTAATTAACAGTGAGATGTTGTTTTGGATGAAGACCAAGGTACAGCCCTTCGGGTACCTTTTTGGCATTCATTACAGAGATTACAGGGTGATTCCATCCCTGACGCTCCTTAGGCAAGACAGAGATGCTGAGCCAAAGCGTACCTGGGCAGCAGTGTGGGAGCTCTGTTCAGAAATCAGTATTTTCACAAAGACTCTTGACTGTGAGAGCCAGGGTATGTGTCCTGCTCTGTGAATCGAGCCCAAGATGCTACAGTGCACCCCTTTCATCTCTCCCTCTCGGCATTCTCAATCCCGTGGGTCAGAGGCCACCTGCTCTGCAGTACAACTGCTGGGTGGGTAATGTGCACCGAGCGCTTTGCTGTCAGTGCTCCAGCAGGTCAGGGCACAAATGTTGCCTTTGGCTGGATTAATGGAAAAAATAAATTATTCCATGGTGGACTTGCTGGAGGTATGTGTGGAGCAGAAATTACAAGAATTCTATTCCTTAATTTTTCCCCTAACTTTCCTGTTGGTACAAAATTCAGCAACACTTAACTAGTTTTGTATTTTTTTAAAGGGAAATAATGGGTCTGATGATACTAATTTGGATTTTTTTATTGATGACCCCAGAGGTAGCTCCTGATTAGAAAATTATATTAGTAATAGAAATGCCACTTTACTTCTTAGCCCATATGGGCAGATCAGGGTATAAATAGTCTGATGGTGTAATTTAGGTATTCTCCACTGATCCAGATGCAAGATCCATTAAACTCATTATGTGCCAGACACTGTGGAAAGAACATTTACAGACATTATTTCATTTAATTCTCACAATTCTGTGCCGTAGCTTCATTTATAGGTAAGAAAGTCGAGGTAAGGAGTCAGTGAGTGGCACAGCTGAGACTGGAAACCGGGCCTTCTAATTCCATATTTAAGACACTCCACTATGGACAAGCTGTCCAGGAAAAATCTCAATTCGCTGGGGAACGCCCTACTTCAAGGGAATAATTTTTCCAGCAAACAGAGGACAGACAAAAGGAGTGGTAACAAGGGAAGAGGCTTAAATTATCAGTGTAACCCAAATATATCTTGGCAGCTTTGAGACCAGTCCTTCCCATTGATGTATCTCTCATAACACACATCTGACCACACAAGTCTTAGTGAATTATGTAAATCGTTTTAAAATAAAACTATTATTCACTTATTTCTATTGACTTATTATTCACTTACTTTTAATAGGCCTGTTTAACCACTTAAGAATTAGAACATCCCCAGTAACTGTGAAGTGCCCATATTTTCTTCCTGATCCCATCTCCTTGCCTCTTCATTAGAGTTAATTGTTATGATTATTGGAATAGGTAGTCCCAATTTTTCTTTTTCTAAATATTCTAATTTTAAGCTGGGCTCGGTGGCTCAGCCTGTAATCCAGCGCCTTGGGAGGCTGAGGTGAGTGGATTGCCTGAGCCCGCGGGTTCGAGACCCGCCTGGGCAAGCGAGACCTCATCTCTACAATAAATCTAAAACCGGGCATGGAGTGAGACTCCAACTCAAAAAAAAAAATACTATTTTATTTCTTAAATTAACACAAGTAATTGTACATATTTATGGGGTATATGGGCATGTTCCAATACATGAATGTATAATGATCAGAATAGTTAAGCTATTTTTCTTTATCATTTGAACAACTATGTATACATTCCTAAATAATATGTTAAATAAATTTAATTTTTTAAAAACTTTTTTGTGGTGAGAACACACAAAATAATCTACTCTTTTAGCAAATTTCCAGTGGCCAGACTTAGAAAGAAACATACTGCATGATTTCACTTATACGTAGCATTACACACAAGAAAAAGTTGAATGCCTAGAAACAGAGTAGAATAGTGGTTACCAGAGGTGGGAAAGGGGAGAAATGAGGAGATATAGGTCAAAGGGTACAAAGTTAGAATTGTGTAGAAAGAAGAATTTTACACATCTAATGTACAGCATGAGGACTCTTGTTAATAATATTGTATTGTATACAGGAAATCCATATATTTGATTTACTTGAAAGAGCATTGCTATAGTTTAGATGTTTGTCTCCCCAAACCTCATGTTGAAACGTGATCCCCAATGTTGGAGGTGGAGCCTAATGGGAGGTGTTTAGGTCATGGGGACAGATCCCTCATGAATGGCTTGGTGCTATAGTGAGTTCTTGTTCTACTGCCTCCCATGAGAGCTGGTTGTTCAAGCCTGGCACTTCCCGCTGCTCGCTCTCATTCTCTCTCTCTCTCTCTCTCTCTCTCTCTCTCTCTCTCTCTCTCTTCCTCTCTCACCATCTGATATGCACATGCCAGCTTCCCTTTGCCATCTGCCATGAGTGGAAGCAGCCTGAGGCTTTCACTAGCTGCCTAGCTGCCTAGCTGCCCACTCTTCCAGGCCATAGAATCGTGATCCAAATAAGCTTTTTGTTGTTGTTGTTATAAATGACCCAGCCTTGTGTAGTCCTTTATAGCAACACAAAATGGATTAAGGCACATGTGTACAACTCCAACTCTAAATAGCATATGACACAGGGAAACATCCTAAAATTCCTGAGAACACATCCTCTGCCACAAGACTTCACAGTAGCTATTGTTCCCACTCTGCCCCACCCATTCTTTCTTTCTGTGTATTTCTCCATGCGTGCATGTCTCTCTGTGTGTCTTTCTTTCTCCCCTTCTTTTCCTGATACCGCCATGCCATTAGCCTCTCTGTCTTTCCCACACAATCATTCCACTCATGTACTCCCCTCCCCACTCCTGACCTTCTGCTTCACGCCAAGCCCCCAGGAAAGCCTGTGACTGCTATTAATCTCATAGGGAACAGGCCCTGGAATTTGAGTGAATAAAATTCTCCATCTCATTATATAGGTTAATAAGCTCCTAAAGCATGTTCAGATTCTATGAAATATTAACGATGTGACACAGAAGTTGTGGGTGGAGGGTATCTCATGCTTAGAGCATTCGGTGCCTTAGCCAATTGAACATCAGTCAGAAATCAAAACAAAGCCTTGTTGAATGCATAACAAAAATCAGTGAAAAAAATATTTGATTTCAAGGTGCCTGATACAGGAAGCAAATTCTGGGGAGAACATTCACTGCTTCGTAAAAGGAGATATATTTAAAACTGAATATGCTCATAAGCTTCCTACTAGGAAATAAATATTATGTTTGAGTTATGCAGAACAAAACAGAAAATCATTTGGGAAGGCAAGAAATAAGTTGTAAAGGTAACATTTAGTGTCAGTAGTTCTTTATTCTACAGTGTGTGATAAACAGTAGGTGATGTGAATAGCTCTCAGCTTCCATTTCAGAACTTGGTGAAATCAAGCATCTTTCTATGAGCCTAGCTCTAACGCAAGGACCCCACTGAAACTCACAAAACAGTAGAGAGGTTTGAACATAGAACCAAAGCTCCTCTGACAGAAGTTCCAATTTTATGTGCTCCTTAAAGATAATCATAAATATAACTTTTATACCTTGGTGTCCTGCCTTTAACCTGTTTATGTTAAAAATGGTGACCCTAGGCTGGGCGCGGTGGCTCGTGCCTGTAATCCCAGGACTTTGGGAGGCAGAAGTGAGAGAATTGCCTGAGCCCAGGGGTTCAAGACCAGCCCATAAAACTTGGTGAGACCTCATCTCTATAATAAATCAAAAAATTTGCCAGGCGTGGTGGCGCATGCCTGTGGTCCCAGATACATGGGAGCTGAGGTGGAGGGATTGTCTCAGCCCAGCAGGTTGAGGCTGCAGTGACCATGTGCAATGCACTACTTCAGTCTAGGAGTGAGACCCTGACTCAAAAAAAAAGAAAGAAAGAAAAAGAAAGGTGACCCTAAGTAAAGAAATCACAGAAGAGTTCTTGTTTTGTGAGGGTTTTTTCTTTATTCTTTTTTTGACTGTAATAAAATACTTAATTGCCACAATGCTGTCATTTTAGGAGGGATACCTCACTGTTTCAAATTGGACAAGACAAACCCTGAAGCTTCTGGCAAATTCAAAACTGTACAGTCAGTTTTCCAGCCTAGTGCATCACTTTGTCCCAACAAGCCTCCACAGCCAGGTGTCCTACCTACTTATAAGTTCCCTGAAGTAATCCCTCAAATGACTTTCATGACCAAAGTTTGCCAGAGCCTAGTCAAATGTCACGGGTTCTCTGTCATTTACATGGATTATCTGTCATATTAAAATTCTTATCACTTTTAAATTTTGGAAGGATAGTTTGGAGACTCCTAAGACAATTCAGAGTCTTTGCACATTTGGGAAGATCCAGAATGGTCAGATAGCAACAATATGTGTTTTTTATGCAGACTTTAGAAAATGACTGAGTTCTAGAATACAGAGGACGTTTCAAGAAAGGAAGAAAATAAATCACAGAATGAACCTCATGAAGGCATTCACTATGTACCAGGTCTGGAGACTTCAGGTTCTTTGGTCAAGGAACAGTAATAATGGCACAGTAAACTCCTAATGGGTGGGATTATAATTCACAGACTGACTCTACAATTATTCTGAATTTCCTTTTCATTTGCTTCCTTTCTGAGCTTTTCTTGCAGTTAGAGGCAACCATGTGACTTGGTGCTAAGCAATGGAACTTAGGCAGAATTCTGATGGGCAGAGGAAGAAAGTCTTTCTTAATTAAAAATTTTAAAAAGTCAGTATAACTTGCATCTGCTTTTTAGACTTGCTTTGAATGCAGATTCAGTGTCCAGAGACACAGCAACCATTTAGAGGCCATGAGGGAAATGCCAAGACAATGGCAGAGACCTTGGATCTGACATTATTAAGCCATAGAGCCATTGCCAGCAACTGCCTCCTTCCAAGGATTTTATTAGGTCATAATGAAAAGAATCTCTATCTATTTGAACCACTATATGATGAGTTTTCTGTTACTTGAGCCAACCACACTTCTAACTGAAACAATACCCTGGCTAATGCCTAGCAAAATGACTTTAAACTAGCAAGGGGGAGTGAAAACACAGAAAAGGCTTTAATAACCATCTCAATAGCAGTTTTTCTAAAACTTGCTACTCCAATCCCGTTCTGCTTCCTCAATATTAGAACATTGTATCCCATGACCTAAAAAGTCACTGTCAACAGGGTAACTCACAGCACCTCAAACTTTTCTTGTTTCAAATGGATCCCCTCTTTTTATCTATAAATCTGCTCCTCTGAATTCCTAATTTTAATTAATATTATCATAGTCCCCCAACTATTGAAATCTACAATTGGGAATAGGCCCCATCTAAAAGTCCTATCAGAGATCCATAACTTTCTCTGTACCAGAGGTTTTTTGTTTGTTTGTTTTTGGTTTGTTTTAAATCTGGAGACTAGCCACATAATGAAATAGGGAGAAAAAAAAAAAAACAATACACAGTGACTTAAGGTTTTCTCACATCAATACTCCTCCTCTGGCTCCCATATCTTCAAACTCAGGGATGAATTTGAAGAGGAGACGGGAAGTTTGCATACCCTGTCTTCTGGTTCATCCTGGATCTGCCCTGCTCCCTGGCCTTGGTGAGGGAAGGGACCTCTAGAGGGGCAGGGAAAGAACAAACCTTTAGGACTCTTCAAAAGACAAGAAGATTACAGGAAAACTCCTCTCAGGAGGAACATGTGTGAGGACCAAAATATTAAATACGTTTGTTTTGTTTTACAAATTACACAGTTTAATCCTGCCCACAGTGGCCATTAATATGGTCCCTCCCTAGAGACTCAACTCCAACCAGCGAAAGCAAAGAAGAAAAATGCTTTAGTTCACATATGCCATCCATGATAAAGGATTGGAGCTGGCCCTAGGGTTGACTAGGAGCCTGGGATCAACATCTCTTCAGAACAGACGTTGCCTGTCAGCTTCTTTCTCTCAGTGCAGTAAGGTTGCTTCACAGCTCATCCCATAGGCCTCCAGCCTCTCAGCTCAAGCTCAAAGAGGAAAAGTCATCTCTCACCTTGCCTCAGTGAGAAAAAAATCCCAGAAAAAATAAGCAGTAGGCATTTTCTGGAGTCCTTGAGGATAGTCTGTGTACACATAAAAGACTTTGCTGCTACTTGGTTTCTAAGATAAATATTCATATACTGAAGTAATAAAGTTTTTTTCTTAAGCTTTTAAGTTTAAACTACAAATTTTATTATTCTATCTATAAATCTAATAAATTTTTAAGGGGTACTTTACAATTTTGGCAATTAAGTTCCCTTAAACAGTCTAAACTGCATTTATAAATGTAATATATATGATTTTCTTTTAAGTACTTCAAATACTTGACTAACAAGCAAAACTTTTCCAAGTACCTAAGCAGTCTTTATAAATCTAATAAATTAAACTTTTAAAAATCGTGACCCTTAAGTTCCCTTAAATCTTTCAATACTATTTACAAACTTAGCCAACTTCTCTCGGAACTTTCAACTGTAAAGCTTTAGTCTGAAATAAACCACTTAATTAGACATTTAAAGTAGAATCACATGGCTAATTACAAGGTTGACTATGCCAGAATCTCTTAAACATTGAAAACACTTTACAAACATTACAAACACTTTAATTACCAGACATCTAGGGATTGTCTTAAATCGACACAAAAATGTTCAAAGCGTGGGTTTTGTTTACTTCATTCTCTCTGTGGTTAATTCTAAAACCTTCCAAGGCTGGAAAACACCTGATGAAGGTAGTTTTATAATTTCCCAGAAAATTGGAGCTACCTTCTCACTGGTTAGCGTTTCTCATTAACCAGAAATTTAGGCACAGTTACCAGGAGATAAAGTCCTTCAACTTGATAGTCTCCACTTTCCTGACAGACATGATAAAGCTCTTTTTGCAACATCAACAGCCAGGGGATAGATACTCAGCCCACATCCTACAAATGGGGTTCATTTAGCTGAACTGAGGCTCCTGAGTTGAAGCTAAATGCTTTCCTAATTTGTTTGAAACTTCTACCTATTGTCACTGGATTGGACCACAAGTGTAGCGAATTCTCATCTAGATTGCTTCATCACTTGATTGGATTCAGCTCATCTATTTAGTGTTTGATTCTTATGCAACCTGCCCCGGGGCTACAGCTGCCAAGGTCATTGTAAGAAAAAGGAGGACTCAGGCTCTTTGGTCACATGCCACTGGGCCAAGTGAGATGAGCATCCAGTCATGTACCTTTTGTTTGTGGATCCACAGATAAGACAGGGGAAGAAGAAATAACATCACTGCTTAGACAAACACAAGCAGCTACTGCCAATAGTTCCCCATCTACTCTTCCACACTTCCCTTCCCAGTACATTTCCACTTTGCAGCAGAGTGATTCTTCTCAGACGTCATTCTGGCGGTGCATGGTCCTCATTAAAATCCTTTGAGGGTCCTTCATTATACCTGTGGGATCATGATCAAGGTCTTTGCATGGCTCACAAGGACTCTCGGGATATGGCCACTGAACTCCTTTTCAGCCTCATCTCCTGCCATTTCTTATCTTTTAATACCTCTGACTGGGAGAATCAATGAATTACAGAACTCTAAATATCCTATGATCTTGTATGCCCTCCTTTCTTCTTGCATACCAGTTCCTACAACTCGAATGCTCTTTCCTGTTTTGTTTGCTTACTAAACTCCCATTCATGCTTCAGGAATCCACTGCAAGTTCTTCTTCCCTCAAAGCCTCCCTCCCTTTTCTGGGGCTCCATAGCATACTGTAGCTCTAGGGAGCACTCATCATGATGTTTGGCAATTATTTGTCAACAGGTCCACTTACGATTAGACTATCAGTTCCTTGAAGGCAGGGATATGTGTTATTTTCTCTATATCCCTAACATCCTTGATGGTGCCTGGCATATAGGCAATAGAGACCTCCATGTGAGGCTTCTGGAACCAATGTAATTGTGAAATGTGGGAACAATTAATACATATTATGGTGCACAATGAAAACTCATGACTCTGTGTGCATCTGTGTTAAGCAGGGAAAGAAAGAGGGAGAGAATATGAGATTTCAGGAACCATAGTTAAATCAATCAGTGACCTCAGAACTGGAAGAAATCTTAAAATCCTAACAAGCACAGACAAATGTGGGATTATGAAATATTTAAGGTCTTTTAAGTTCCGACTACTACTACTACTACTAATAAATAATAATAAACATTTGAATAGTTCTTTCATGTGCCAGGGATTATTTACCATATTCTAGTTACCCTGGTAACGTAGTTCCTTACCAAATTCCTACTAGGATATGTACTACTATTTTCCTACCTTTAAAGAGGAGGAATCCGAGGCACACAGAAGCTATGTAACTTACCCATGCCTCTAAATATCCCTGCTGGAGACACTCAGTGCTCTATCATGAGATGGGGCCTGGCAACAATACACCAAGAAATAAAGAAGATGACAGAGCAGAAAGAAAGAGTGGGTGGGTAAGCCAGAAAAAAAAAAAAAAAAAAGAACCTTCCAAGGACTGAGGGCCTCTCCTTACTCATGAGGAGATGGTTATCTCTGCATGAGGGTATTTATCAATATTATTTGCTATCTGTGATCTTATCTGAATTAATAGACAATCATCCTTCAGTGCTCGTGGATAATTGGTTTCAGGACTCCCCCGGATACCCAAATGCACGATGCTCAAGTCACTTATATAAAATGGTATAATACTTGCATTTAGCCTACACGCATTTTTCTATATGCTTTAAATTATCTCTAGATTACTTATAATCCCTACTGCAATGTAAATACTGTGTAAGTAGTTGCTATACTGTATTGTTTAGGAAAGAAAAAAGACTGTACATACCAATCATCCGTTTTCTTTTTAATATTTTTAATCTGCAACTGGTTAAATCCATGAATGAGGAACTCACAGATATGGAGGGCCAACTGTATTCTGTTTGTCTAGATCTTAATATTTGTTCAACTCCATCTACAACAGCCCATGTAGGGTAACTTTCCTCTGATGAGTTTGCCTAAAGTATAATCAGCAATCCCAACCAATCTTACTTGGTTAAGAGGGTTTATATTATATTTAACTGAATTAACTCATTTGAACTAGAATACTTTCATATCAGCAAAGATCAGCTTTCACCCTGTGGTGCCCTTGTTTAACCATCAGGGTCTCCAAACACCTATCTTGTCATGCCAGTGCTTCATTGCCAACAACGATTCTGCATCTCTCTGCCAGGGTCAAGCTAAGACGGGATGTCAGAGAGGACGTGAATTCATATTTCCTGACTCTAGGAACTCCTGCCTGTTTCTTTGTCTGCATCACTTTTGTACTTTCTGCAGAGTTGAAAGGCTGTCGCTCCAATGGATCATTCTTTCAGTGGTCAGTCCAAGCTTGTGACACAATTGTTAGCTAGTAACACAGAAGTGGTAAAGTCGCTTTTGGCTGGGCTTCTGGCAGCAGGGACTCTGGATTTCTGCACTTGTGACATCAGTTGGCACCATGAAGCAGATATGTGAAGCAGGAATTAAGATGACAGAAAATAGAGAGAGAGCTTGGAAAACAATGACTTCCTGTTTTAATCATGTACTGCCACATGCCCCTATGGTCTCTTTAGTTTGAGAAACAAGGCCATTTCCCTGCTTACAAATGCAAGGTGGATATGCCTCTATGGGTTGTTAGAATGATGAATGCCAAGTAACTGTGTGTGTGTGTGTGTGTGTGTATCCATTTGTGTTGTATTGAAAGGAGACTGCAGATTTCTGTAATTAAGAGATTCTTTTACTTGGTAACTGTTCTATTATGTGTATAATAACTCTCTCTTCTTAATCTTGGAAAGATTCCTTTATGCTTATTAGCCCATTTCTGATACTATATTGTCTGCAAAACTTACTGAGTGTGAATATTGTCCTCTTTAGCCCCTCATCTTCCTTATCTGTGAAATAAAGAGCTTAAGGCAAAATATCTTTTTGCCGTCCTATAGCATTAATAGTTCTAGAATTTGAGATGATCAGTAAGTACTTGTTGATGTGTTATAAATACCTTGCATTTGCAGTACCTTTGACATCCAGGGACTAATTTGTTTGGTAATAATGGTCTCCAGGGAAAGAATGAAAGGCTGATTCACATTGCTTATTGATTGCTGATTTGTTTCCCTGGCCAGGATCTAGCACCAAATCAATTGGCAGTCAAGCAGAAGGTAGTAAGGCAACTCTTCTGTAAGAGTGGAGCTAAAGGGTTAACTGGGGTCAAACATACTTTCCCCAATCTGTCTGTGTTTTTTTCACCTGGAGCAGGCAAGACGTTTGTTGGTCAGCGCTCTACTGAATGTCTTCCCAGGACTTCTTCCTGGAATGGGCTAGTGTCCTTCTAGAATTCAATCCTCCTATGATGGTTTATAAAATGGTTCCATAATGTGCTAGCCTCCTTCTTGGTCATTGTGATGTGATTAGCTTCTCCTAGCAGGGAAGTGCTTCTGATTATCAGTGAGTCTGATTCTAAGGACAGAAATGGAGGGCACAAGCATTCCTCTGTAGCACGAGCCACTGCCTTCATTAGCTTGGCTGCCCTCTCTGCTCTGGACTTGTGCTTTATACACTCCTCACAGTTCTGACACCTCTGTTCAATATGTCTTGTCATTCTAGGCTAATAAAATTGGGCTTGTGCCAAGTCAACCATTCCCTCAAATCCTGGGTGTCCCATCTCATCATGTTTTTCTTTTATCACTGAATAAAGCAGAGTACGGTTTGTCCAACTCTGTGTGTGTGTGTGTGTGTGTGTGTGTGTGTGTGTGTGTATTACTTTGTTTTGTCCTACAAATACGAACCTCTTCCAACACAAGACTGGGCCATTTTTTTTTGGCTATATGATAATGTTTCTTCTCACTTTTCTACAGCTAAAGTAGATGCTAAGACAGTGATTCTAAGAAAGTGCTCTTTGTTCTCTTTGAACGTATTCAATCAGTAAGAGAAGAGTTTTTATTCTTTATAAGCCCATCAATTTGCTTAAGAAACTCAGCTTCCACTGGGACATCCTGCTTCTCATTAGGAATAATTTGGTCTACATTACAGATCAAGATGTTTAGCTTCTCACTCGGCTTCCTCCATAATTCTGTAAGCCAGGAAATCTGTATTGTTTAGTCCCTTTTGCCGTGTTGACCATTAGATTTTTTAAAAGTTAAATTTACATAAGTATAAAATGCTAAATGTGATATCACGTATATTTTTTGTTGTTTTTTTGGTTAATTTGGTGCAGATTTTTTGGTCTTTTCCTGTTTTCCTCAGCTCCCCTCTCCTTCCTTCTGCCCACTATTGTTCCCTTCACATCATTCCCCTTCACTCAACTTTTGTATGCATTTTTTAAACCACATATTATATATCTTTTTATAGTTTTCCATGATTATGTAATCATATATAAACATGAATATACATGTATATGGTTGTGTTAGCCAAGGTCCCAATGGGAAACAGACAGCAGCTTCTAATTAAGATCATTCAAAGAGAATCTAATAATGGGCTAATTTATAAAAGTTCAGAGAGGGTATCAAAAACTAGAAGGAGTGCATTACATCCCCAAGACTAAAGAAAAAAGGGGATAGAGGCCGCTGTTATGAAAATCTGAAGGAAAGTCATATAGAAAGGGCTGTCTGGAGAGATGTTAAAATGTTACAGAGACTCAGCCAGCCTCGACCTCACTCTCCAGCCTCTCTGGAATCATCTGCCAGGACTCGGGTCAGTTGAGCCTGACTGGAAGCCAGAAGCATAAGAAAGCCCCATCCAGGTCAGTATCCCAGAGCAGGGTGGAGAGAGTAGAAAGTGAATCTGTGGGAGAGGAGTGAAGACATCGGCTTAGGATGTGTGTTGTTGTTACTTTCTAAAATTGGGATTGTATTATTCATACTCTGCTACATCTGCTTTTCTCATCAATACTTGGTAGATATTCTTCCAAAGCTACTGGCATAGCTTGTATTTATTACTTTTAATGACTGCACAAGATTTTATGGTGTAGGAAGGTAAAAAATTTGTTCCTTTTTTTTCTGTTGAACAACATTGTGTGTGTGTATGTTTGTATGTATATGTGTGTGTATGTACTGGTTCTTTTAAGTATATACTTTGTATTCTACAGGTTTTACCAAATTGCTTTCCACAAAACTCTAACTTATCACACTTACAAAGTATGCATACCTTTTTCTCCTCTTCTACTACAGAAGCAGGTGTTATAGTCTTTTTAATTCTTGCTAGTCTGAAGGTAAAGTGATACCTCTTTATTACTCTAACTTGTATGTTTCTAGTATCTTGAACTTGAATATATTTTTTCTATGTTTTTGGCTATTTGGGGAGCCATCTGAATTTTCTAACCTACTTACTGGTAACTGGCTATTTGATGAGAGACCTTTTGAAAATTATGGTTCATTTTCTGATATTTACATCCAGCTGACCATGGCTATTTACACTTCTGTTCATATCTGTAGTGGACTTATTTCCCTGGGGGTAATATTCTTTATTTGTCCATACACGTGTGCAGTCTGCCTTTCCACATGGGTCTTCCCTCTGGTGTCCATGAGCAAAGCTGAAGAGTGTGTCCTCTTTGGCATGAAAACTGTCTTTCTGGCTGGAGTCCAACCTAAAATCATTTCCCTTTCTGATCAGCATCATTATGAATGCCCCCCCGCCTCCAGAAGCAGTAACTCTAAGGCATCACTTACTTTACAGCCACTTCTCTTAGTAGTATCTTGAAGGTTGTGGTATGATTTTAATGGCATTTAGGTATCACTCTTTTGAGATGTGTCTTAAAGAAGAGAAGAAAACTAATGGTATGTGCTTACCTATTATGTGCCCACTGCCGTGCTTCTGTCACTTCACTTATCTTACTTCAAACCTTGAGAGAGATTAGGGAATAAGAAATACTAATGAGCATACAAATCTGCTGAGGAGCTAGTTAAAATGCAGATTCTAATTCAGTAGTGCAGAGTGGGGGGCCTGAGATTCTGCATTTTTAGTAAGCTCTCCAGGTGCAGATGTTGCCAATCCCACTATAGTAGAGAGAAGGTAGATAACAGAGGTGTCACTAGATTAAGCAGCACAAAGCAGATTAAGGTGCCATATAACTGTCAAGTAGAAAGTGATTATTAATCACAGTCTGCTTAAGTCCAAACTTTCTGGAATGGAACTGTCCTGTGGGCTTGTTTTCTGACCCCAGAATCAGCAATCGTTTATTGATAGCATCTCAGTCTTTCCTCCAATGGAGTCTAAGCTTCTCTAGACAGAGACTGTGTTGTGCTCATTTCTATATCCCTGGCTTTGCACAGTGCCCAGCACACAAATATTTGTCAAATGACACTTGGTAGAATCGCACAGCTCAGCAAAAACATGAAGAATTTGGGACAGACCTACAATCTTCGCATTTAATTGCGCATGTCAGAAGCAGCAGGAAGAAAAAGTTCTAGCATCTGGGCCAAGAGCAGAAAATCTCTGAGCTGCAGTTACAGTACTATTTTTCTCTGAGTACCTCTCCTAATGTCACCCAGCTCAAATCACTGAGGAACTAAGGCAGTGAGTGTATGAAAGATCATCAGTTGGGCCTCTGAGTACCTCTAGTATAGAGATGAATAAAGTATACAGGGTCTTGGCTTCATGAAGCTTACAGAGAAGGTTCTAAAGCAAAGGCCAAACAGGTATATGAAAAAACATCCATCACTTACCATCAGGGCAAAGCAAGTCAAAACCACAATGAGATATCATCACCCCCCAGTTAGAATGGCTATTATTTAAAAAAGACAAAAATTAACAAATGTTGGCAAGGATGTAGAAAAAAGAACTCTTATACACTGTTGGTGGGACTGTAAAATAGTAGAGCAATTATGGAAAATGGTATGGAAGTGTCTCAAAAAAACTAAAAATAGAACTACCATGCAACCTAGCAATCCCACTACTGGTTATTTATCCAAAGGAAAAGAAACCAGTATATCAAAGAGATGCCTGCACCCCTCATGTTTCCTGTAGCACTATTCACAATAGCCAAGATATGTAATCAAGTGTCCAGCAACAGATGAAAAGATTTTTTTTAATGAGGCATATATACACACTGGAATACTATTCAGCCATAAAAGAGAATGAAATCCTGGTATTCACAGCAACAAGGAAAGAATTAGAGGTGATTATATTGGGTGAAATAAGCCAGTCACAGAAAGATAATTATTACACGTTCTTATTTATATTTGGGAACTAAAAAAACTGGGTCTCATGGAGGTGTAGAGAAGAATGATGGTTACCAGAGACCGGAAAGGATGAGAAGAGGGTGAAGAGATGTTGATTAATGGGTACAAGCATGAGGTTAGATAGAAGAAATAAGTACTAGTGTTCAACAGCAGAGCAACTATAGTTAACAGTAATTTATTGCATATTTCAAAATAGCTAGAAGATAATATTTAAAATATTCCCAACACAAAAAATACTTGAAATGATGAATTATGCTAAATAGCTTGCTTTGATCATTACTCATCGTATACATGTATCAAAATATCACATATACCCAATAATATCTATAATTATTATGCATTAACTTAAAAAAGGATAACAAAATAATAGCAACCATTTATTGAGTGAGCTGAGTCCTGTGTAAGGACTTCATGCCTTGCATCCATCACCTTATTATGTTTCATCTTCACCACAATTCTATTACGGTAGATACCAGTCTCACTTGAAGATGAGAAAGTGAGGCTCAGAGATGCAAAGAAACTTGCACAGGCCCCAAAGCAAGTAAATGTCAGAAATGGAATTTACATCAAAGTCCATCTGACTCATTTTTGTTTTTATTCAAGAATTAATTTAGTGCCTACTCTGGGCTTGGTCATGTGCTATGTGTTCAAAGCATGTTTCTTCTGCTATACTTGGCCAACTCTTCTTTTATCTTCCTCACTTTTTGAATAAAATCAAATGTCAGAAGTGGTTCTGTCTACATATTCAAGTGAGGTCAGGAGAACACTAAGTGGACATCTCATAGACACAACCACTTTTTCAGGGTGGCTTATACACACAGTATCTCATTTGAACCTACTAATGTGGATGAAATCTGAATTACCTTCACGAAGGGGTAGATGCTATACCTTCTGTGTGTGTGTTCAAACACTTTGCAGAAGCTTTTGGGAAACATTTGGTGACAATATAACATTTACTGAATAAGTGAAGAAACTTTGTTTTTTGACAATAGAAAGAGAGCTAAAAGTATGAATTTTCTCCGTGCTGTGCGGAGGCACATACTCATTCTCCCCTTGGATAGTGCCACATTATCTCAATTAGCTGCTTTCTCCAGGATCTCTGTCAGGGTAGGTTGCAAGGAATGGTAAACTATTAACTTCCAGTGACAGGAAGATTACGTTACAATGCAAATTCTGCAGGGTGAAAAATTCGCAAGCTGAATTCTGTGAGAAGAAACTTTTTTGTCTGGCTGAGTGCTGCTGGAGGGATTGGTGGGGAATGGAACCTGAAGGTTCACTCAGCCTTCTGGAACCTTTATAACCTTCTTCTGCTTTGCGAATCTCAGGCCCAGCCACTGAAGGAGGGGATCTTCTTTCCCTGAGTTCTTCCCTTATCTTCCTCCAACATGGCTGGGTAACCATGGCGACAGCGAGGCCCTATGGAAAGAACAAAGCCAGCTGGGTGTTTTGTTCTGTCACTGTGTTCCACTCAGTGACCAAAAGCTTTAAAATCAAACGATATAGTTGAAGACATCAAGTCAATACTAGCTGCACCAACTGTCTCTGGCTGATGGCAGCTCAGAGGAGGAGAAGGTAAAGCTTGTGACTAAGAAACTAGCTGCAAATCTGCCCGCGAATCACTCAGCTGAGAAAATGACCTGATTTTAAAGTCACTGATAAATTCTTTCCACTTAATCTTTATTTAAGGAAACAGTGTTAATTAGCTGTGACTATCTCATGTAATTATCTTAAAATAAGATGGGTATTAAAAGCTGATAAAAGCAATCTCAAAAGGCAGTAGTGGGTTTTGTTAGTTTCAAGTATATTATTTAAACTAAACATAGGTGAATATGGTGAAATCAGAAACATTTTTAACCAATGGCATAATCATCCATGCTCTGCATTGAAATGAGAGTCAAAATCTATGTTTACAGGAAATTTCTGTGTGTTCTAGGTGCCTGAAAGTTGCTTCTCCTTTGTTTCCAGATTCACATTTTAAAATGTGGAACGTATTTTACTAATTATATCCACCAATCAGCAAGTGAAATATTTATTGACCACTTATAAGGTTCAAGTTTTAGACAACACAAAAATACAATCATGTCTCCCCTTAGGGAAATAATAATTTCCTTGGGGGAGGAGATGGGGAGTATGCAAATCTTAGTCACAGGTGTTTAGGAAACTATGATATTGACTCTAACTTTGGCTTTGTCTGAGGAATAATTTTTACTTTTGACTACCTCCAAGACTGGAACACATGCTCATCAATTGCAAATAAATATAGACACTAAAACTCCCCATATCTCTGGGTATGTTTAGTTTTAGATATGACTTGACTTCTCATTTGGAAATGATTCCAGAATTAAGTTGAAAAAAGGATCCCACAAGTTGTAATAATGAGCTAAACCTCACAAGGTTAACTTCAGACAAATTAAGCAGAAGGGTCTACATTCCAGAGGACTGGGGATATTCCAGGCTCTGCGAGACCAGAGGTAGGAGTGTGTCCAGCTGCTTCATCTAGATTCAGTATCTCCAGTGCTCAGCACTGTGTTTCTGACATAGTTGACATTAATAAATATCTGTTGCATGAATGAACCAGTTCAAGTTACAAAGCTAGTGAGTGCGACGTGCTAAGAAGATTTCACAACAGTTGATCCTGGAGGCATAGCAAAGAAGCATTTAACATGGCCAGAAATACTCAGGAAAAGACACACAAAGGAGGGAGACGGTTAAAGGAGGGGCTTTCAATTCACTCCAAGGTTGTTTCCCTTTAATGAGTTATGGCCTATTTTAGATAGAAACTCATTCCTGGGCAATGAAATTAACATACTGATTCAGAACTGGCATTTTTTTTTTTTAATGGAAGGGAAGGGAAGGAAATATGAGTGCATCCAAGGTAGAAAGAGTGAGCCCTTTTTCTCTAAACTTCTGTTCCTTGTGTATTATACACATGTAATAAGTTGCAATAGTAGTGATAATCAGAAGATGCTGAACGGTATTTCTGTAGAAGGAAACTTGTTGATTTATCATGGGGGAACAAAAGTTTATCTGATGAATGGGAGTACTTTTAAATTATTAGTCCTAGAAAGACATTTAAAATGTAGCAACAGTCAGGTCTCACTTCCCCTTGAGTAAATAACTGCCTCTTGAAGCCACTTGCTATGCAAGCTCTCGGCTAATTGTGCCAAATAGCCATAAAATGCCATACATCCTATAGTTCAACAATGTAGAACCAATCACTAACTAACATTTTTTCTGTAAATCAGAGAGAACTCATGACGAACATCCTCTGTAATTACTCCCTCTCCTAATCTGTCCTTTAAAAAAACAAAAACAAAAACAAAAACAAAAATCTGAGCCTCTCTTTTGTTTTCTTTTCTTCTCTCTCTCTCTCTCTTTTTTTTTTGTATGAGTCTAACTCTGTCGCCCAGGCTGGAGTGTAGTAGCTGGAACCACAGGTGCACACCATCACATCCAGCTAATTTTTTTGATTTATTGTAGAGACGAGGTTTCGTGAAGTTGCCCAGGCTGGTCTTGAACCCCTGAACTCAGGAAATCCTCTAGCCTCTGCCTCCCACCTCCTTTTGTTTTCCAGAGAATCCGAGAAGGCAACTTGGAAGTGTGTCCCAGGCTGCAGTCCTCAGCCTTTGCGCTTGAATAAGCTCTCTTTAAACTGCATTCTGACATTTTGATTACTTTAGGTTGACAGTGAGGAAAGAAAGAGCAATATAAACAAAGGTATGAAAGATGAAATGGCTCAGTCAGGTGGAGAACTGTAAGGAATTTGGTCTGGCTACAGGATCAGGTTCCCGAGGGGAAAAGATGGGAGATAAGACTGGAGGGACAGGCAGGAGACAGCTAGAAAGGGTATCCTGCTCAGCTAAGAACGTTGTACTTTATGCTGGAGAGTAAGGAAAAGCTAAAGGGTGACCAGAGGAGTGAAAAATAGAAAAGAAACACTGCAAAAGTCAAAGGAGGGTTGACTTTTGATTAACAGAGTCAAGTGCCTCATTATGGTCAAATACAACAATAATAAAAGTCATGTTTGGCTAAGGGATCAGTTATCTTGGTTTCTTGTTTTGGGGTTTTTGTTGTTGTTGTTGTTTGTTTGTTTTTCAGCCTTTTGTTTACCAAGATTCCATAATAAAAAATACATTACACGTGGCAACTCATGCATATATAAATCAAACAAAATTTTCACAAAAAAATATATATAGTTATCATCTACAATGCACTCTGTCATTTTTTCTCTTCTATTTTATTGTTTCTTTTAAATAATTAAAAGCCACAAAACTGATGTTACACCCAAGTACTGGTTGGTGACCAACAATGTGAAAACCACTGTACTAGATCACAGTGCCACTATACTGGGATGAATAATATGGCAGTTCAGGTTCATCTGCAATTAAGGATAGCAATTGTTTTTCTGTTGTGTGTAGTACATCCTATGTGCTTTGCAAAGCCAAAATTATAACATTTGTATGTACATGTAAATATGCAAAAATAAGAATTCTATTCAGTCTAGTCTCTACTTCAGTCTTCCATAACTTTTCTAGAAATGTTTCAAAAATCATTAATTACCAAACCTATTGAAAGTATTTCAGGCAATCAGGAAAGACAGAACTCTCTCCAAATCACTTTATAAAGCCAACATCATGCTGATACTCAAATTGGGTAAAGATCCAACAAAGAAAGAGAACTACAGGCCAATATCCCTAATGAACATAGATCAAAAATTCTCAACAAGACTCTAGCAAATCAGATCCAACAACACATCTCAAAAATCATCCACCATGACCAAGTAGGTTTCATTCCTGGGATGCAGGGCTGGTTCAACATCTGCAGGAGCATAAATGTAATTAAATATATCAACAGATGTAAAGACAAGAACCACATGGTTATATCGTTAGATACATAAAAAGCTTTCAAGAATTCCTTCTTGCTAAAAACCCTCAAACATCTAGACATAGAGGGAACATTCCTCAAAATAATAAGTCCTCTATTATAAACCCACAGACAGAAATTAAAAGTATTTCCTCTAGAAACTGGAACAAGACTAGGCTGCCCACTCTCACTCCTCCTGTTCAACATAGTGTTGGAAGTTCTAGCTAGAGCAATCAGACAAGAGAAGAAATCAGGGGTATCCAAACAGGAATAGAAGAAGTCAAGTTTGCTGATGATAGGATCCTATACCTCGAAAATCCAAGAGAATCTGTCAAAAATCTCCTTGCACTGATAAAGGACTTTGGCAAAGTCTCAGGGTACAAAATAAATGTGCAAAAGACGGTCGCATTCTTATACACAAACAACAAACAGGCAGAGAACCTAATAAAGAGCACAATCCCATTCACAATAGCCACAAACAAACAAACAAACAAACAAAAAAGAAACACTTCGGCATACTCCTAACCAGAGAAGTGAAAGATCTTTACAACAAAAACTACAAAACACTGCTCAAAGACATCAAAGATGACACAAACAAATGGAAAAATAGTCCATGCTCATGGATAGAAAGAATCAGTATTGTTAAGATGCTTATCCTCCCAAAGGTAATTGATAGATTCAATGCTATATTCATTAAATTACCAACATCATTCTTCTCAGACCTGGAAACAATAAAACAGAAATTCATATGAAAACAAACCACAAATGGTCAAAACAATCCTTAGCAAATGAAACAAAGCAGGATGTATCACATTTCCAGATTTTAAACTTTATTATAAGGCAACAATAATCAAAACAACCTGATATTGGTACAAGAACAGGCATATGGACAAATGGAACAGGATAGAGATTCTGAAAGCAAAGCCTCAATTTCTTTACCAGCTCATCTTTGACAAAGCCTCCAACAGCAACCACTGGGGAGAGGAGGATCTATTCAGTAAGTGGTGCTGCAAAAACTGGCTGACCACATGCAGAAGAATGAAGCAGGACCCCTACCTATCACCATACACAAAAATCAGCTCCAAATGGATCAAAGACCTAAATGTAAAACCCCAAACTTTAAGAATCTTAGAAAATGCAGGAGATACTTTTATGGAAATTGGAATAGACCACCAATTCCTGATCAAAGTCCATGTCATAATAGATAAGAGAGACAAGTGGAATCTCAGCAAACTGAAAAACTTCTGCAAAGCAAAAGAGAGTGGGGAGACAGCCCACAGAATGGGAAGAAATATTTCCAACTGCATGTCTGACAAAGGACTAACATCCGGGATCTACAAGGAACTCAAACATGCCAAAAGGACAAAAACAAGCAGCCCCATTAAGAAGTGGCCAAAAGGAAGGGCGTGGTGGCTCACACCTATAATCCCAGCACTTTGGGAGACTGAGGTGAGAGGATTGCCTGAGCTCACAGGTTCAGGACCAGCCTGGGCAGCTTGGCAAGACCTCATCTCTACAATCAATCAATCAATCAATCAATCAATCAATCAGCCGGACATGGTGATGTGCACCTGTAATTACAACTACTTGGAAGGCTGAAGCGGAAGGATCACCTGAGTTCAGCAGCACGTTGAGGCTACGTTGGCAGTGAGTGTGCCATTGCACTCCAGCCTGGGCTACAGAGTGAGACTCCAACTCAGAAAAGAAAAAAAAAAAAGTGAGCAAAAGACATGAATAAACACTTCTCAAAAGAAGACATATGAGCAGCCAACAGATATATTAAAAAATGCTCAACCCCACTAATCATCAGAGAAATGCAAATCAAAACCACATTGAGATACCACCTAACTCTGGTAAGAAAGGTCATCATTAATAAAACAAAAAACAGCAGATGCTGGTGAGGATGCAGAGAAAAGGGAACACTTCTACACTGTTGGTGGAAATGCAGACTAGTTCAACCTCTATAGAAAACAGTGGTGATTCTTAAAAGAACTAGAAATTGACCTTCCATATGATCCAGCAATCCTTCTCCTGGGAATATACCCAGAGGAACTTAAATCACTCTAAAAAAAGATACCTGCACATGCATGTTGATTGCAGCACTATTTACAATCGCAAGAACATGTAACCAACTGTGCTGCCCATTGAAACTGTACTGGATAAAAAAAAAAAAAGTGGTACATACACATGATGGAATATTACATAGCCATAAAGGAGAATAAAATTATGGACTTTGCAGCAACTTGGATGGATTTAGAGTCTATAATACTCAGTGATTTATCACAGAGACAAAGAACTGAGTATCATATGTTCTCACTTGTAAGTGGACCCTGAACATTTACCATAATACCATAAGAAAGGCATTGGCAGTAGCCTGAAACTGCTAGGGGTTGGGGTCGTGGGGCACATAACATTAATAAGGGTACCTGATCTCAAACCAGGCAAAGTGGGGACCAAAAGGAGGTTACAATGACCACTTGTATACCTAATCATTAATTGTACTCCACATCTTTAAAATAAAATAAAAAGCAAAACAAAAGAAAACAAACAAAAATCATTCACACTGGTAGTTAAAAATTTGCTTTATAAAACTACTTGTCTTTAAAAGCATAGAAGCACCATCCAGCCACAAATAAGGGATTGGGGAAGCAGAATGAGAAGGGGGTCCTAAATTGGAAGACTTTACTTTAAATAATAAAATAAAAAAATAATCCTTACTTTTCAAAGAAAGGCCTGAGGGATTTTCCTCCTTCTTAGAAAGGAAGAGAGTTCTGAGAATATTTCTACATTGGCTCATCCATGGTAAGAATAAGAACACATTTAATAAATTTTGGTGATGCATATGCATGTTTCTGTCTTAAGGGCTGAAATGTTTAAAATAAGAACTACCTTTTAAAATAATTACCTTGCTACCTATTAAGAATTTTGCAAACAATGACAATTAGATCCTTTTTTAAGCTGTGCACATTGAGGTCATATTAAAAACCTAAATGCTCCATGTGGAAAAAATATTTTAGGCAGGCATCTGTTTTATTAAGTTTACTTTAACGGAAATTTGGCATAAATAATCTTTTTTAGGTTCCATGTATTTTCTGACTGTTTAATCCTTGCAAAAGATATTTGTCATCATCTTACTGTAGAGCTTGACAGGTATAAACTTTGTACTAATAGCTGTGTACTACTTTTATTAATACTTCATTAATTATAAAATAAATCTGTTTTGTCATAAGGCATCCTGAAAATTCTAGAGTATTTAGAAAAATACGTTTCCAGTGTTGCCTGACAGCAAACTGTTTTCCTAAAGTTCCTCAGAATTGAGTGATGTCCTGAAATCATACCTTGAGACAAATAAGATGAAATGTTTAAGTTTAAACACTTAATTTTTTTACATTTTCAAAAAAACATTTTCAGTTTGAAATAATCTTACAATTACAGAAAAGTTTCAAAAGTAATAGAGTTCTTTGTAACTTCCCCTAATCACAACATTTTACAAATCATAGTACAATGAGCAAAAGCAAGAAGTTAATATTAATCAGTACTATTAACTGAACTACTGACTTTCTTCTGATTTCAGTAATGTCCTTAGATTCCATCTAAGAATCCCATTTGTATTTAGTTCTCTTGAGTCCTGGTCTCCGCCACTCTATAACAGTTCCTCAGTCTTTTCCTATTTTTCATAATCTTTATACTTTTGAAGAGTCTTGGTCAATTATTTTGTACAACGTTCCTCAAATAGAAGTTGTCTAGTGTTTTCTCATTATTAGATCAAGGCTATTTGTTTTTGTGAAGAATACCACACAGGTGTATGTGCCCTTCTCAGTTCATCATATTTGGGTACATGATATAACTTACTGTTGTGGTGTTAATTTTGATCACTTGGTAAGATGGTGTCTGATGGTATTCTCCTATGTAAAGGCTTTATACTATTTTTCTCCTTATAGTTAATTAGGGAAAAACTTTTAAACTGAAACACTTAATTTTTATATCAACTTCTCATGGACAAGATGGAGCAAGCTTAGGCTCAATAGATACAAGAACTCTCTAAAGTAACTTCTAGGAAACAGAAGGATTAGCCGTCCTCACCATTACTTCTGAAAATCATGCTGACTGAACACACCCAGCTAGGAGGCTGTTCTCCAGAAGAGCCTTGCACTCCTATCACCATGTGTCAGTTATGTGCTTACCCAGTGACAGACAGGCTTACTCCTGCCTGTTGCATACTTGGTATTACTGTAAAAAAAAAAAAAAAAAAAAAAGAATTATTGTCCTTTACTTCTTGATTTCATAATGAGGGGTTTTCCTCAAGCACTCTCCAAACTTTTCTCCACTCCTTCATTCATTCTGTCCCTGGAGATCCAGAGCAAGTTACCCATGGTAAAGATGGGAAGAATAACTGGGATGGTTGACTCAGCTTTACTTTCCTCTCTTGGATGAACATGCCAAGTTATGCTCCCCAAGATATTTTGTCCCTATGGGAGAAGGCCAAACCAAATTCAATGTTTCTTGGAACTCGATGATTAAGTCTTGGCCTAATTCCTAGTTGCACTATCAACTTGGCTGAAAACTAAAGTCAAGTCCTTTTATGTGGCTTCTATCACTACACAAGTGATAGTCTGACCTCAATATTTGTTCTGTTTTAATTTCAATTTGTTCAGAACCTGAGTAGGAAAGCAGAACACTATTAAGTCTCCTTTTATGGATCCCAACAATATCAATTGCATTATTTAATTCAATATCACTTAAAATTGATAAAATATGATTAGCGCTGTTGATTCAACTAAGTTAAATACTTTGAAAAGACTTGACAAAGGAACTTGTTTAATGAATATTGTTGTGAGCATGACAACTGTAAATGTCCATCAAAAATCATAAAAATCTAGAATTCTGCATTCATGTTACTTCTCCAGTATCCTAAAATTCTCCCTTCATTTTAAACAATCTAAAACTGGATCTCTTAGATGATGTTTTTTTATAAGACAAACACAAAATTCCAATTAGCTTACCCAAACAAAAAGAAAAAGACTTTAGCCCTTTATACAAAAAATGGCAAAATTTGCATGTGTATATGCTCTAAGTCAAACAAAATGTTTAAAGCATCTGTGTGTCATTTTTAGGTAATTTCCTGTTTTAATTGACCTTTTAAAATAATTTTTTTGTACTAGATAACTTCAACTTTAGTTCTTATTGTACTTCATAGAACTGGAAAGCTTTGAGAATACAATGAAAGCTATGAGTCTCCTCCCAGATCCCATGAAGACCAAAATCTCCCACGTTCCATGAAGTCCCATGAAGTCCATCTCTGAGTCATGGAAACCTCCCATCTCTAGGTGTGACTTGATGGCTAGACTAACATATGCTAAAATTGCAGGTTAGCCATCAGATAAAATAAGCATGATATAAGGTCATGTAAGTAGAAATTTGTCACCCACTTTACTCTCATCTTACTATATATTTAGAGGATTATTTGATGTTCGGTCACCATGTTTTGAGAGTTTTATTAAAAAACTAGCACTTATCTAGAAGAAATGGATAATGCAAGATGTAGAAACTGTGACACATGGCCAGTGGCTGGAGAGATGTAATCTAAGGAAGAATGTCCTAGGGATGAAGGATAACTAGCCTTGATGATGAAAGACAGGCATGAAGGTGCAGATTACTCTGTATTGTTGCAGTAGGCAGAACATGGAGATAGGAAGAAGCTCCTCTATGGTAGGGGTGGACTCTTTGGGAGAATTCTGACAGCTGGAGAAAGAAGTGAATAATTACTGATCCATAAAACATCTAGAAAGAGCCTACTATTATCTTAAGATTTTAGGTTGCTCATGTCTTCCATGAGATGTCATTGTACTTTAATCTCTGAAGTTCTGAGCAACTGAATGCACTATGGTGTGGATGACTTTTCCACTTGCTTGAATAAGTTATTGAATAGTATTCTCTATTTTTAAAAAAACTACGTAAGTATTTTAGACAGAGACTTCTATAGTATTATGTCAGTTTTCTTGGTATTATGCTGCTGATTTATCTATTCAAAAGGATTTCTTTATTTTTTCGCCTCTTTTTTGTGCTATTCTTAAGCACAATGGTTTTAAAAAAAGCTAGATTTTCCTTTGGAAATGGATCCACTTCTGACCTATGTATTAATCTCTCTTTGTATCCCTTAACCCTATCCCAATTCTCACAGAATTTTTTTTAGAAAAAAAATATATATTTTTTATTTTAAAAATAATACAGTTAGTGCTTCCCCTACCTATCTCCTGCTTCTTTTTGCTTATCTCTCTTTCTCTTCCTTGCCTCTTTCTCTTTAACTTGTGCTCCAATCTTTCCAGGACCTGCTACATGATTTGCAGAGTTCAGTGTGAAACAAAAAGATGAAGTCCTTGTTCAAAAGGATTAAGAATTTCCAGATGATGGCAACAGAGCATCAGACCAAGCGTAGGGCACTTTCGTGTACACAGGTTCTTTGCCTCTGAAGCCAACTCCTGTGTAGTTGCCATGTGTTGTGTACCTCTTATATGCCATGAACAGAGTAAACTGCTTAACATGCACATCCCATCTAACCCTCCCTGTGACATTTTCGTCCTAATTTTGTGAGTAGGAACATTCAGACTTATAGGAGAGAGATAATCTTCTAAAGTTTCACACATAATACTCAGAGTTGTAGGATTAGAACCTATGCCTTATGACAATGCTGCTTTCTATAGGGAAAGGAGAAAAGACAGAGGAAATGTAAGCAGATGAGACCGTCACTCGCCTCAAAATTTGAGCAAATAGCTGCTCTGTGTGCATCATACGAGACAATGTATAGTTTTAGGGAATCAAAGGAAATAAAAAGACTAGTCCCTATCTTTTATACACATGCAATAAAGTGGGAAGAGTTTCTAGCGGGAGGATGATGTCTTCATGCCAGTCCTCCCTGCCCTTATTCCTCCCCATGAAGAGATTTAGCTAGTTGTAAAAGTCACTCCTGACAGACCTCTAACTCCTCTTTGTTTCCTTAAGATGAAAAGCATCTCATTAGAGTGATGGGTGGTAAGATCTGGCAAACATCAGTCTACATTTGGCGTCTGGGTGGAGCTTATTTATTAAAATGCTGTAAGCAATGGAGATTCCCTGATGTTGATCCATGCCTGCCCTTGTTCGGTAGTAAGCAGTGATTTGGATGTTTATTATTGTTCTTCAAGTTCAAACTCTCCTTTGAGTGAACTTTTTTTCAAGGTTCATAGTTGAAAAATAGAATGTTAGCTAACCCTGTGGCTATATATATGACACAATCTTTTCCACTTAGTACTAATAGTAAAGCAACAATAGTCATCTCTTGCTTTTGTAATTTACTTCAGAATTACTTTTGAACTTGAGAGGAAGAAAGGATATTATTTTTTTCCTTGCCTAGCCCCAGTGAAGATTCTCCCCATATACCCTAATACATACACACTCGTACACACATTCTCCTTTCCCCAAACCCTTATAACATTGCTTTGCTCAGATCCATCACTCAGTACTGTTGGGTATATTTCTTCCAATGAAATGTGTCTGTCCTGTTATATAGAGTACGAAACTAAAAAAGACTTGGGTCCTAGACTAAATTATTTTATTAATTGGTTGTCTGGCTTTGCACAAGACACTTCCTTTCACCTTTCAGTGGGCTTCAGTTTTTGCTTTTTGCTTTTTTACTCTGTTAAAAGAAGGATTTAATCTTGTGATCTTGACAGTTCCTTTTACTTCTGATATCATCCACATATTTCTTCAGGGTCAGAGTTTCAGAGTCTTTCAAGGTTCTAGTCTAAGGGATTTTCTGACAAATCAATCTGAATTGACACAATTATATAAAAGAAATGGAGAAGAAGGCTTTAGGTAACATGCACATGTAGTGAAGTTCATTGCATCATAATGTCCCAGCCTATGCTATCTAATCAGGGATGACCTGAAGGGTACAGATTTGGGGCAACAGATGAGGATGTTTCTCTGTCAGTGCAGGAGGGCGATGCTTTGAGAAGGACTGGATTTCACTGAGTTTTCCATATTACACAACATAAATGACCTGTTGGATTTTAAGTTCCAGGTGTACTATCTTCTTGGAACAGATTAATTAGCTACTTTAATCATCAACTTTGTAAATATACATTTTTGGAATATTCCCAGGTGGCAGACATGCTTCCAAGCACTAGATTAAATCAGTGAACAAGACAGAATAGAATCTTTTCCCAGAAGAAATTCACATTCTAGAAAGAGTAGATAGCACTCAAGTAGGAGAAAGAGCAGGACAGAGACTCTTGCAGACAAACTTGGCAGCAATTTAACAAATAAGTAGAATGTGATGGTTAATTTCATGTGTCATCCTGGCTGGGTTACAAGATGCCCAGATATTTGACCAAACATTATTCTGGGTGTTTCCTTGAGGATGTTTAGATAATCATCTAAACTGGTAGACTTTGAGTAAAGCAGATTACTCTCTGTAAAGTGGGTGAGTCTCATTCAGTCTGCTGAAGACTTGAATAGAACATAGGACCAGCCTCCAGTGAGCAAGAGATAATTCTCCAGAGGACTGTGTTTGGACTCAAACGGCAATATCATCTCTCCGTGGGTCTTCAGCCTGCCTGCCCACCTTGCAGATTTTAGACTTGCCAGCCTCCATAATTGTGTGAACCAATTCCTGATAATATCCTATATGTACACATACACACGTATGTATATGTATATGCATATATATGCACAGACATACATTCTATTGGTTCTGTTTTTCCGAAGAGTTCTGACAACTGACAGAAACAATGAAAATGAGGTGGTGGAGAGGTAGGCACTGGTGCACTGGGTGGGGCTTTTTGAACATGGTTGGCAGTTTGTACTTTATTTTTATTTTTATTTTTTTTGAGTTGGAGTCTCACTCTGTCGCCCAGACTGGAGTGCAGTGGCCGCTCCCGGCCACCGCAGCCTCGACCTGCTGGGCTCCGGCGATCCTTCCGCCTCAGCCTTCCAAGTAGCCAGAATTACAGGCGCGTGCTACCACGCCCGGCTAATTTTTTGATTTATTGTAGAGATGAGGTCTCGCTTGCCCAAGCGGGTCTCGAACCCGCGGGCTCAGGCAATCCACTCACCTCAGCCTCCCAAAGGCGCGGGATTCCAGGCTGAGCCACCGAGCCTGGCAGCAGTTTGTATTTT